>APFE031419809.1:20746-32705 GCA_000404065.3 Pinus taeda
TGCTTTATCATTCAACCATCCTAATGGGTATGGTTTCTTGTGAGGTGTAGTTGTTAATCCCAATTTCTTTACAATTGCTTCAGAAATTAGATTTACTTGTGAGCCACTATCAAACAAAGTATCAATCTTTTGATTTTTCGAAATGACTCGAATATGGAAAAACTCATGCCTTTTTCTCTCATGTTCTTCATCAATAACAGATTGAGCAAAATTACTAGTAGATGCTTCAGAATTCTTACCTTTTATACCTGTGGCCGCAATGATTGTTTCATCTCCCGAGTTTGACCCCAAATCTTTCTGAATAGCTGCAACAATCTTCTTCTTCTTGCCCTCAGACTTCTTAGGCCTCAGCTCTGGATGCAGAATCCAACAATGCTCATCGTCATGCCCCTCCTTTTTACAGTGAGTGCATGAAGCTTTGCCTTTTTGTGCAGTATTAGCCTTTCTTGCTTTCCACTTCTGCTTTCTTTTCTCCTTGCTCATGCTTACAGTGGGTTGGGATGGTCCCCCAACTTCTGGATTTCCATTCTTTCCTCTAGCTTGTAAATGAGTAGCTTGTATAGATACCTCATCTATACTAGTGGGATTAAACATGAGGATGGTATGCCTCATGTAGCTGTGTAGACCACCAATGTACTTCAAAAGAGTTTCTGGTGAGTCTAATGAGATGCCCAACATCAATGCTCTCTTTCTGAATTCTTGAGTATACCCTTGCACACTTTGTCCTTTCAACTGCCGAAGAGTTTTCCAACTCATCATGGCTTGTTGCATGTAGGCCAATGGATAAAACTGCTTTTTTATCATAGAGACAAAGTCGCTCTAGACAGAGATGGTCTTACCATGCTTCTTCACATCAGCTTGGAGTTCTGCCTTCCCACCAAACCAAGGAAGTGCCTCCTAGGTGTAGGCTTACCAGCTGAATCTTACTCCTGTCTGAGTCTATGTTCTGTACCCTACAATACACATCAATTTGTCTTATCCAATTGTCCAACTTTTAAACATTCAACTCTCCATCATATATAGGCAAATCAAATTTAACATCTAACTTAATCAAAGATGCTTTCTTATTATGCACAGGGCTACTAGGAGGTGTAGGAAAGCTTTATTCTTTTCCCTTTCCTTTAGAGTGGTCATGAGAATAAGATTCATCTTATTCTTTATCTTGTTTAGAGCCTGATAAATCTTCAACCTTATGCTTTCTAAAGTGCCTATACATTTCTTCTACCATAGACTTCATCCTTAGGAAACTTTCTACAAACTAGGGGTCTGGCCCTGTAGAACCTTCTTCTGACAATGTCTTCTGAGAATAGACTCTCCCAATTTCAGGATTAGTTTCCACCAACTCTCCTTCTCCTAATTTGAGCTTTGATCTAGTGATCATTCACAGCTAAACCAACACAAGCTTGTCTAACCTTACAGCCTAGGGCTCTGATACCACTTGATCTGATAATCACCCTATGAGTGACCTTAGTTGAAGATTTAATAAACAAAGGTACTACAAACTCATGTGTTGGTGTGTGTGTTCTATGTAATTGAAACAACAGATCGATCAAATTGCCAATACACAGACATTTTAAATGGAAAGACAATAGAGAAATACAGTAAGCAATACAAAGGCACAAACAATTTTTAAAAAGGAGTTCACCCTATTCTCCCGGGCTACGTCTCCGATCCAGCTTCAGCGGTGGCCTTGTTTTATTGTGTCTTTAAGCAGAGAGTTACAAATGCAGGGACTCAAAATGAGTTTTCCTAAAGCAGATTTTGCTTGGCAAGGTGGTTCTTTGATTCCCCAAGCCACTCAAAGTTCACAGACTCCCTTTCTTCCTGCCAGCTCTGTGACCTTTGGTCTACAGTGGAAAGAGCCAACTGTGATGCTCAATCCAGATAGATTCCTCTATGGGAAGGCTTGATTCTTCAAGATCTTTGGTGCTCGATGCTTCCTGTGGTCAGCTCGGCCCTCTGTCTCCTCTGCTTGGCTTTACTGCTCTCTATGCTCAGTCCTCCTCTCAGGGTTCACTGTTCACTGTCTCTCTTGGTCGCTTGGACTCTTCGATCTGAATCTCCCTTCTGATCTCCTATTCACTGTCTCTGCTCATGGTTTTAGCCATTCAACCTCTGTGTCTGTTCGTTTCCTCTCCTTCCTGCGTCGATTCGCCTGTCGCATGTGTGCTTGGAATTCCCTTTTCGGCGTCAGCATAATGCTCAGGAAGTAGCCACGTGTCTCCATCAGAACTGCCCCAACCCTCTTGTCGATTCGTTGCTTTGTCCACCGTGGCAGTCAACGGATTTCAAATCCTCTTAAATCACGGCTTAATCCCCTGTCAATTTCGCTCTATCTATTGGGCGCAATCTCAGCTGTCCGATCTGGGCTCCTCCAGATCCAACATCATTCGCACGTCGAGCGCGACTGATAACGCACAATCGCGGCGGTTTTTCTCTCTCCTCCATTGCCACGCGTCGATCGCTGATTGTGATCGCTCCATTTTCTCCAAAACTGCTTACCGTTCAAGGGTGTCCCGGGGAAACCGTCGGTTTTCGGTGTGGGTCCCGCCTTTTTCTTTTAGCGCCTTTCCCTTTTCTGCCTGCGGTCCTTCAGTTCCTCCATGCGACCGGGTGCTGGAGGCTTTCCATTTTAGCCATTTTTGCCTAGCGATGCATGATTAGCGCTAATCGCGCATCAAAAACTGCCTCCTTTCTCCGATTCGGGGCTCCCAGGGGCTGTTTTGGCCTCCTGTGCAGTCTCCATGGGCCTCGGTCATCGCGCTTTGACCGAGGTCCTCGTCGTTCTATGTCAGCTGCCATGGCCATTGGTTCAAGGCATTTTCGATCGCTATTTTGGAAATTGCGGGGATTTGTTCAACCTAATTCCGTCACAGTTCTTTGACAGTCGTTCATGGATCCGATTCGAATCAATCGGGATCCGAATTTTCAACACAGAGGAGTATGGAAGATGTATGGGTCGACAACTAAAGATTTAATGTGCATAGTAAGGTTCGTGTCGCAGGAGTAATGGCGACTGCAAATATCATTAGTTCAAGGCAGCAAGGACCATGATTGCGAAGGATGATTTAAAGGAGTTTGTCATGTGCTGAGACATGCCATCCTTGATGTTGCATCCACACTTCATTGGTATAAATGAATATCAAAGACTCAAGGATAGGATATTTATTCACACAAATATCAAGAGCCTTGTTGGAGTGTGCAGGTTGACTGACAAAATTTGTCTCAGCATGGGAACACTAAGGTGCCCATCCTCATGTTTAATGCAACAACAATGAGTGAGACAATAAAGCCCATTCTCAGTGATTAATGAAGTTGCAATTCCTATGTATTATATGCAACAACCAGATGAAGAATCCATGAAATGGTACACTCAAGCAGTGTGATTGGTAGATTCATGGTTGAAATAGACAATATCGACTAGTGAGCAGTGGTGAAAAAAACTTAGGATTGCAGTTGAGCAACATGGACGAAGCAACATTGTGGCCAGTGAGGTGTGTGGATAACTCAATGGGTGTGAGTGCACTTCTATGTGAGGTCAAGTGAGATTTTTCTGCAAAGAAGAGGCTAAGAGTGCCTATGCAGAGGAAAGAGACCTCGAGAGAGCTTGTTCTATTGTGTAAGAGGCCAAGAGAATCTGTGGAATAGAAGGGGTCGAGTGTTGAATGTATGTTGTTGAGAGCAAAGGGTTGAGAGCAGTATGATGTTGTTGTGTGGATAGAGTGCTGAGAGAGTTCTGTGTTTGTGAATTTTGTTGAGCGGAAGTGCGAGTTGTTGCAGAGTGAGCAGAGGATAGAGAATGTTGCATGGGCCAAGGGATATGGAGGAAAGAGCTGATATTAGGCAGAGTGCTTGCCATGTACAATGAACATTAGTTTCCTTATTGAGTGTGGGTTGGAGCCTGCATACATGAAGATGGTGCTTCCATCTAGAGTGGGTGTCTAAGAAGGCTTGGGGGTCAGTGCCTCCTACAAGTTGGTGCTTGCATAAATCCAAGGAAATGCAAGTTGGCGCTTGTAGAAAATCCATGAAGTTGGTGCTTCAAATGGTGCTTCTGGTAAGCTAGTCATGTGTCTACAAAAGGAGGGATTTGATGCTTACTGCTAGTGGGTGCTAACAAACAATCAAAGGGAGTATGTGCCTCCTATGAGTAGGTGCTCTTATTTTTACATCAATAACAACAACAAGATTTGGTGGCTTTTTCTTGAAAGCATTTCCACGTAAAAAGTTTGTGTCTCATGTGTTTGCTGCTCATGATTTGTATGCTTGTATTGGTTGATATGGTTGTTTTTATGATTTGTTAACGGTTTCTCTCATATAATGGATGCCAATTTTGGATGAGTAAAAATGAATTGGCATAAAATTATAAATTAGCCTTAATATTGATTCACCCCCCTCTCGGTACTAACATTGTTTCCAACAATTGGTATCAGAGAAAGGTTCCTTCAGGAATAGCTTAATCGCTAGAAGGTATATCAAAGGGAAACAATGGCTAATCAAGTTTGGCTAACAACAGAAGGAGTTGCATTTTTAAAGGGGTCAGACTATGAGCTCTGGAAGATTAGAATGGAAGCATGTTTAATAGTAATCAATGAAGACATTTGGTTGCCTGTGATACATGGAGAAAGAAATGAGTTCAATACAAGCCAAGAAAATCATCATGAAAGGGTTGTCTAAGCCAGGTGCTAATAAAGTGAGGCATTTGAGTCAACAAAGGAAATGCTAGAGAGATTGTGATGTCTATATGGAGGAGAAAGGTACAGAACTCAAGAGGAGGTCAAAGAACCTTGTTGCTTAAGCAGTGAACCTAAATATACAATGGTTTCTAATAATGATAAGCAGAGAAGGAAGAAGAAGAAGAATTAATCCCAAAGGAAAGATGCTCAAAAGATTGAAGATATTTCTTCCAGTAAGGAATCTATTTCTCATCATTCTTTAGAGGATGATCAAGACTCTGAAGAGAGACCATGTTACTCTAAAGGTAAGCTATTGTTATGTGATAATTGTGAATAGATATGTCACTTAGACATTAGATGTACATATTTTTCTTTTGATGATAAATATAATCATACATCTAGTCGTTGTGAAGAGAGACCTACATTTGTAGCAATATAAAATGAGAGTACCTCAGAGGAAGAAGAGCGATCTCGGGTGTTCTCATCCATGGGAGAAAATAAGAGTACCCCTAGTAGTGATGAAGAAGGGATACCCCTTAGACCTGTGGAAGACTCCATGGACACATAGATGGTTTTATATCTTTGTGGTGGCTCATCCAATGCCTATGATAGTGAAGAAAAGGATCTATATGAAAGGATCTATCTGAGGAAGAAGTTTATCTCTTCTCTAAAATAGATCAAGGAGCTATCAGAAGCAGATCTCAAGCAAAAGGAGTTGTTGCACGAGTATGAACTTGACATTGAGAAGTTGAGAAAAACAATATTTGATCTAAATTCTCAACAAGAAGAGGCTAGTAGATTGAAAGGAATGTTAACCAATCAACTTAATGAGAAGGAAGCTTATTGTGAGAGACTACAAACTGAAGTAGTGTCATTGAGACATGAATTAGAAAATTCTGGTAAAGATTTGTCTCAATATCAGAATCTTGAGGAGAGCAAGAAGGTATTTGATGAAATTATTTCTAAGCAAATATCTTGTCTCATCAATGTTGGTTTGGCTTTCAAAGAAGAAAAAAGCTCCAAGAAGGTAAAAGTTTAAGGGTCAACTTCCCAGGTAAAGGCAGTTTGAGGTTATAACAACAACAGAGGAAAATAAGTTATTGAACTTCAGCAGTAGAAACAAAAATAAGGAGAGCATCAAGAAGAGATCCAAGTAGCAATAGGGAAACGAGGTTGTTGGACAATAGAAACAGGGAAAAAAGTTTTGTTATACAACAACAACAACAACGAGGTTAACAACAAACGAGAGTTATCCAGCATAAAGAAAGAATGCAAGGCAACAATGCAAACTGTCATGGAAGGCACATGAAGAACCAAGAAAGGTTATTTCCTCCTCAAGGAAAAATCCATCAAAGAAAAGGTATCTTGTGTCCTCAAAAGTCCTTTTATGGATACTATTTTTCTTGCAATAATTTTGGACATAAAGCCATAGACTCTAGATGGCAAGGAAAGAAAACAAAATGTGTTGGGTAGCAACAACCCAAGAACACACAAAGTGTCTAGGAGAAAGCATGTTGGCTATGAGGGAATTTCTGATAGGAATGCTGCCAAGCATAGCAATCTTTTGGGTCAATTCATAAGCCATGTTGAATGCTACATCTATGGAAATTTTAGGCACAAGGAAGTGAACTGCAAATATAACATAACGAAGCCCACTTCACATATCATGCAAAAAAATGAAGCAAGCTGGAAAGTGACGTTGAGAAGATATAAAAGAGAAAAGGAAGCCAATTTTGTCTTCAACACTCTATGTCAAAAGGACTTGCTAAATAAAGGAAGGAGGTAGTTTTTTGTAGTCTCTAGCTGCAATCAGCACAAGCCTCAGGTAAAGAATGGAAGCGACAACCAAACTACCATTTTCTTACAACCAAATCAGAAAAGTAGCAGTAGGATCTGAGTGAAGAAAGAGGAGTTGAAGGAGAAGTTTCCTCCATCCTTGTGCAGTCAAGATAGATCCCAAACAAGGGAAAAGAAGAAGGTGGAATATAATACTTCTATTAGGACTCAACAATTGAAATTTCAGAAGAAGAAGGAGGATGATCTACTCAGGGGGGGTAGATCCTTTATTTCTCTTCAGTAAAGGAAGAGAATGGCCTCAAGGGAGGTCGAATAAGTCAGATGCAGGAAACTAGAAGGAAAAAACAGAGAGGTGCATCTAATTATTAAAGGTATGGTTGAGTCCCCTTACTAATTGCAATAATGTATGTGTTTATTTCAAATGTATCGACATTGAAAGAGAGAGGAGGAGTACAACCCACATTATTTTAGGGGGAGTACACAACAACATTTTATGTTGTGAAAAGAATATGAGCTACAATAGAAGTGTGGAATGAAGATGCCTATAATTAATTTAGGTCCACAGGATGAGTTCCCACGCAAAGACAAGGAAGCAGATGTAGGAGATCAGAGAGAATTGGCTCAGGGGGTGTTGATTTGATAGAAATAATAGGAAACAATTGTCAACCTCGAGAATAAATATTGCGCATGGAATGAAAGGTTTGCATCTTTGGTTAAATACCCTTATTTCTTTTTGTGAATCTAATTTTTTCTAGTAGGCTTGTGTTCATAAAGTGAAAAAAAAGTGGAAATCATAAAGCAACCATGAGATCAAAGGCACACAAATGATTTTATTACAGAGTTCACCCAATGTGGGCTATGTCTCTAGCCCTGCTTAAAGTGGGGAGGCCTTCTTTCATTAAGCAACATCAAAGAAATTAGTTACAAGCAACTTTACAAAAATGACCCTTAAACCTTTGATTCGGATGATGGCCTGAAAAATTGGGAGCTCGGCTAGAGAAACAGACTGCACAGATGGATTCCTGGTGTGAAAACGTGCAAAACAGACTACAAACTTGGCAAACTCTGACACTGACACCTCTAGCCCTCTAAGGTAATACTTTTAGCATCTTTAAGATACCCTCTCTCATGGTTCCACACCTCTACCACTAAGGGTTCCACCTGTCCTCCGCTGCTCCTTCACTAGTCTGCTGGGAAAATGATTCGAGTTCTTATAGAATTGAGTGACTGTAAATTTCAATGGATGGGCCATTGGCCCATTGGTCCGTGGTACTAAGTTAAACCATGGTGGTTAGGGTGGTTCTAGGTTCAAACCCCACGCAACCCTTTTTGGTATGATTCATATGAATATAGTGAGTAGTGGTTTTAGCATCAGTTCCAGACCGTGGTGGTTAACATAATGTGGTCTCGGCGGTTACATATGGCAAACGGTTTGTGTATATGTTCTGTTGGTTTCAACAGGGTTCAGCAGGTCCATCGGGGGTGGCCTGCCCACCCATTATATGATATCATACTGTTGGTGGCCCTCCACCCCAATTATAAAAAAATGCTTTTTAATAACATAATGATTCAAAATTTCCCATCAAAGATAAGGGATATTAGACAAATTAAAGAGGTGACAATTTCACCCATTCTGACTACCATATTCCGTGCGTCGAGATTTTGCCAATTTGTTGCCTTATTAAGACTGTCATTTGGCCAAGTTTAACCGAAACTTTGATCAGCTATAAATTGAACATACGAACTTAGATTTGAGTGTCATTCACACCGTTGGAATCATGGAAACAAGCAATATGATCTGGTCCTGGTTTTACTTCCATATGATGCCTTTTATTTTTGAGATGTTTTTAAGGCTGCTTCTATTTCTGGATTCTCCTAGATCATTCCTCCCCACTAATGATCTTTTTGACAGCCAAAAGTTTTATTAGCCAATTGGAAAGTGAGAGAAGTTCTCCCTCAATTTCTCATTTTCCATCCATCAAGCCTTACTTGGATGCATTACTTTGAAGCCAATACAAAGGTACTCCACGTCTCCCCGTTATGAAGTCCTAGTCTTCCTGCCGAGAATGATGTCCTAGGGTAGCTTTTCCAATTAATCAGGTGCAAAATTATCCATTGTAGGAACCTATCCAACCTCCTTTGTGTCCCTGATCAACAAAGGCTCATAAAGCTTCAAATTTTCAACATTCACCACTGAGTACATCTGCGTGTATGTTGGCAAATCGAGACGAAAAACATTGTCTACAATCTTCTCTAGTATGGTGAATGGGTCATATAAGATTGGTCACAACTTAATTCCTTCCCCATTCATCCTCTCTTTTTTGATGTGGAGCCACACTTTGTCTCTAACCTCAAACTAGTGATCGACTCAGTGCTTTTTGTGTTGAGCTTTGTATTGAGCTTGAGTCTTCCCTAATTGCTCCTACACTGCCTGGTGAATCAACCGAATTTACTGAATGAACTTCCATGTTTTTTCCCTATCATCTTTCCCATTGGAATATTCATCTCTCCCAAACACCATGTCTAAGGGATCCTTTGATAAATAAGCAAAGCATGTCTTGAACGGTGACAATAGACCTTCGGCTATGATACCAGTTGTTAGAAAACTATATATTACAGAGAAATGGAACACATAAAATATTGCAGGAATATAAAGACAAAAAATGCATAAAACAAGAGAGACACAAATATACGTGGTTCACCCAATTTGGGCTATGTCCATGGAGAAATAGCCAATCCTTCCTTTTATATTATCCAACAAAATCAAGATATACAACCTACAACAGATCCATTGTAATTCCCTCTTCGCTCTCACACAATCTCCTCTCTCTTTCTCGCTCAGAATACACATCTACCTAGCCACGATATAATTCCATCATATATAGCAAGGGGTTTCCTTCTAGGGAAAAAAACCCTAAATTAAACACAACTTCTACTGTCAGATTTCCACCTAATGAACGACCCAGATTAACTATGAAATTGCAACATTTTACAATGCAATTTTATATCTATTTTTAGCTTCGAGGGCTCTAAAGAATCGTTGTGGCCCCCGACTTGGCAGCGCGTAAAAACGGGCGGTGTTGCCGCCCCATTATGAACTGGGGTCCAATGTAGCAATACCTTTGAATAAAGAAGATAATTAAGCTCCACACCCAACACTCTGCGTGGATGAATGCACTTCTTGGTTGCATGCATGTTGTACATAAGGAAGATGCTTGTCCCACAACTTGTGATGCTTGCCACAATAGCCTTGGAGTAAGTGTATCATTATGCAGTTGACAACCTTTATTTTTCTGTTGATCTGTGGATGAAACATTGTGCTCATTTTCAAATTTGTGTTCATCGTTCTCTACATACTTGTGCAAAACTCTCCAAGAAAGAGAGATTCTCGATCAGACACAATAGATTTGGGCAGCCCAAAGTGGACCCATACAAATTAGAAGAAGATATGAATTGTCTTCTCTATGTTGGGTGTGGAACCTAATTATCTTCTTTATTTAGAGGTATCGCTGCATTGGACCCCATTTCGTAATGTGGTGGCAATGCCGCCTATTTATGCGTGCCGCCAGGGGGATCATGGTGGGGGATTGTGGGGAGTGCCCTCGAAGCTAAAAATAGATGTAAAATTGCCTTGTAAAATGTTGTAATTTCATAGTCAATCTAGGTTGTTCATTAGGCAGAAATCTGGCGGTAGAAGTTATGTTTAACTTAGGGTTTTTTTCCATAGAAGGAAACCCCTCACTATAGATGCATGTTCTGAGCGAGAAAGGGAGAGGAGATTGTGTGAAATAGAAGAGGGAACTACAACGGATCTATTGTAGGTTGTATCTCTTGATTTTGCTAGATAATATGAAAGGAAGGACTGGTTGTTTCTCTATGAACATAGCCCAATTTGGGTGAACCACGTATAACTGTGTCTCTCTTGTTTTATGTGTTTTCTGTGTTTATATTTTTGAAATATTTTATGTGTTCCATTGCTGTGTAATATATAATTTTCTAACACTTTGCAGTGACCTACTTCTTACAAGGCATTAATACATGCACTTTTCTAAATCGATCCATAACGACATAAAAATAGTCATGAACTCTCCTAGACAAAGGCAAACCACCTACAAAATCCATTGACATGCTTTCCCATGGATGACTTAGAACAGGAAGTGGTGTGTAGAACCCCAATTTTCTCTTAGTGGGCTTGTTAAATGAACACAACACACATCCTTTACATATCGAGTCACAACATTTTTCATGTGAGGCCAATAACACAACCTCTGCAAATGACACAAATTTTTCCCTACACCAAAATGACCTGACACAAGAAAGGTATGTGCCTCTCTTATTACATCTATTTTTTCATTGGTGGGGATACAAAGTTTGCCAAGGTGATACAAAAACTTTCTCTACAAATGGTAATTATCCACCTGTGATACATGAGTCAACTTTTCATAAATCTCCTTAAAATCATCATCATCAACATGCTATTCAACATAACTTTCAAAAGATAAAGAGGAAATTTTCAAAACTATAGATGCAGAAATAAGACAGCGAGAAAGCATATATGCCACTTTGTTGTTGGTGCCCTTCTTGTATTTTATTACCAAGTGAAAATGTTGAAGGAATCTCATCTGTCTGAAATGACGTGCTTGTTGAAGCTTGGTTTGTGATTGAAGGTATTGCAAGGGCTAGTGGTCTGTGTGAATGATGGTCTCCTTGCTGATTAATTAGCGTTTCCACTTCTTCACATTTTGAACCAAGGCATACAACTCCTTGTCATATGTGGGATAGATCAAAACCGTATGGAAGAATGTCTTTGAATGGTAACATACATGTTTACTGTACGACATCAAAACTGCTCCCATGGCGTATCCATTGGCATCAATCTCGATCTTGAAATGATATTGGAGGTATGATAAGGCCAAAACTAGTGCAGTGTTGATCTTCTCTTTCAGTGCATCAAAGGCTCTATGTTTCTTTCCTCCCCATTGAAAGGTTTGCTTCACACTTGTTAATGCATGTAAGGGGGATGAAATAACGGAGAATTTGGAAATGAACCTTCTCCAGTATTATATTGCACCCAAAAAACTACAAACCTCTGTAACAATGGTGGGTTTATGCCATTTTACAATCTAATCAATTCTAGAAGGGTCTATTTTCAATTTTTCACCATTGACAATGTGACCTAAGTAAACCAAAGAGGTCTTCCCGAAATCGCATTTAGACATTGTGACATACATTTTTATTTATTTATATTTATATTTATTTATATTTATTTATTTTTTATGCAATGCATCAAACACTCTTTTAATATTAAGGAATTCAGACTTCTGTGATCCATAATCTTGTTTATGAGAATAATTTCGGCAAAATCACATAAGAAATCATTTGTCGACGCGTTTTGAACCAACCAGTGTGGTTCATCGTCACGACAAGTTGAAGATCCAATCTGAGCGATGAGTTAAATAGGGACAATAGGCCATTCCAATAGCTAA
>APFE031419815.1:4180-19244 GCA_000404065.3 Pinus taeda
TTGTCGGACATCATTACATGACTCATTGATGGATGGCTGCGACCATACCTGAGTTCTCTTAAGGATGGCTGCGACCATACCTCTTATCATTCTGGTCTTCTCAGCTGGGTGGCTGCGTCCACACCATAGACCTTGTTTCCTTATGTCTGTTGGATGGCTGCGCCCATGCCTAGACTGCATGTAATTGAAATATCAGTTGTATCTGCCTGCAGGTTCTCTCCAGTGGCGTTCCAGTCCAGCAATCTTGTAAAGCATTTCACCCCTCCCACTCTCTCGGGTTTCATGCTTTAGGGGGCATCTGTTACACAGTAAATTGTCACTACCATCATGTCAGTCTCCCTACTGTGCTATATACCACACTCACCTATACTCATGCTCCTCAGAATGGCTAAGAAACCCTCTTTGCCTAAGTTAAATGGATCATTGCGTCTGTTAATAAAATTACCGCGCTGACAGGCGGGGTCTAGCGTTGTTGTTGCGCTGCCAGCGCGGAAGAACACGTCTTGTCCGCGCTGGTCCCATTTCCACGAACAGCGCTCCCTCCGTTTGTCCTTTTCGCGCTGACCAGACCTCTTCCACATAGGTTTGCGATGTCAGCGCGGCAGTTCACGAGTTTTCCGCGCTGATCCTGTTTGAGCGAATTTGTTCCAACAACCAGCCTTCTAGACCCATCCAGAACTGGTTGTTAGCATTGTTGAGGTCGCCATCCTTTCTCTGGCATGTCTGTTCGACTGACCATCCACTTATCTTGGGGGAAAGCTCATCCTTTGCCTATTCATGGAGACTCCTTCTCTTTATAAGCCTCCTCCATTGCCCATGAGCAGCTAGTTTTTAGTTAGAGAGTTTGGAACACATAGACTTTGATTGAGGAATTCTTAGTGCATTTTAGTGCTGCTTTCTGTAGGCATTTGGTGTGTTGTGTGAGGATTGCTTTGAGCTTGAGGAAGGTCATGAGCTTGTTGCCTTGTATGTGAGAGAGAGACCTTTTGACTTGGGAGATTTGCTCCAAAGGTGAATGCTTGGAAGATACGCTGGCTGGACCCTCTAGAGAAGGACTCAGCGTCAGGACATCGGTTGTACCTTACTCTATTTTCTGTTAATAAAGATAGATGACTACTCTTATGGTTCCATTTACATTTGTTCAATGATTGATTAATGCAAATTGTATCTTTCCTGACCGATACATAGTTGTTGTTAGTAGATTTTACGCTTGCGTTTTCTCTCTTTTGCTTGTGCAGGTGTTCATCCGCGAGGATAGCGAGGAATTGTGATCGGCTGGAGCGAAGGAGCGAGAGGAGTATCTCTTCGACAAAAAAGCGTTGGAATCCAAGTAGGTTACTCTCACCTACTTGTTAATTACAACTAGGAACCTGCGGTGTAGCATTGTTCGATTGTTGCTAGACCCCTGTTGGGCTAGTAGGGATCGCCTCTATCCGTAGAGGGGATTTACCTATCCAACACCAGGGACCTATGGATAAATCATCCTCAAGTTCGACCATGTGCAAGATGGCCCAGAAATGACCCTAAAGTAATATTCCCTGACACGGTCTATGATTTTTCAGATTACAAAAAATTATGGTGGGATTTCATGAATGTTGATGATAAGACAGATACCCATTACACCAAGCTGAAGTTCAGCACAATGGCAGCTTCTCAGAATAATCTTCAATGCGAATGGTTCCAGAATTGGTGGGCAGACTACGGAGTCAACAGAACAGCCATGGATCCAGTATATCATGAAGGCTATCAAAGAAGGCACTGTCAAAAATGCTTTGGTTACAACATTGGGGATTGCTATCACCACATCTATAGCACAGTTAGAGAAATGACAGTCAAGGAATGGGACCCTTTTCACATGATAAATTACTCTCTCCAAGAATATATGATAGACCATTTAGAGTGGTATGTCTTAACTAAAGTTCAGCACCAAGTCATATTGGGTAAACCTATGATAGTCTGGAGGATATATACTAAAGCATGTGATGATCTACTTTACAAAAGGGATAGATTCCTTGACCTGACTGTATTCTGAATATGTACCAATCACAAGGGCTTAATTGTGATCAGTGTTCCCGTGGGCTTTACTGTTCAAAAGCCTCCACAGTGTAAATATTCTCCTCTAAGTTTTTCTCGTGGGCTTTTCTTTCAAAAAGTATCCACTGTGTAAACAGTCATGAGTCTGTCTCACTTTAAGTACAAGAATCTACTTTACAGACTATATCACATGCGTTACCCGAAAGCAATTATTCGGTCTGGTCCGAATATTTATGCGGACGTCGCTTTGATAAAGACTGGAAAAGCAATGATTCCTGAAGTCTTTTCAGTCCAACTAACAGTAATGTTTGTCCCCCCTTTCTTTTGCTATATAAGGAGGGTAAGGCTCATTTGTTAGGCATCGGATTTTAGAGAGTCTAGTGTGTGTGTGTTTGAGTCGAGTGTTCTCCTGCTCTGCATCTGTGGACATTCAGTCTGAACTGCTTGCAACACGAGTAATCACTCAAAGTCCTTAGTCGGTTCGAGAAGCCTGCGTATCAGTGTGCTTGGCACTGGTAAGAACCTAAAGTGGATGAACCATTAGAAGAGTCAAGTTTTGGGTGTTAAGTCTGATTCAAAGACAGAGCCTATACCTCGCCAGAAGCATCCGGTAGTAACTTGCTTATGATTAAGCTGTGAAAAGTCCGGTAAAAGCGAGAATAGTCTGTTTCTGTACAGAATCAATCTCTATAAAAGCTCTATGAGAATTCTGTAAGATTTTCTCCATTCTGAAATAAGATGAGTAGGCTATTTTTCCATTGAGTACTACTGTGCAAATCTATGAGTCCGCTGTAGTAGAAGTTTTCTCTGTGCTTTCGTCCGAAGTTCACAGGAAGTTCGCCAAAAGATCGAAGGGACATCAAGACCGTTTAAGGCGTGGATGCCGTTGTGAAGGTCGCCAGAACGTGAAAGATCTTAGTAGGTTCACCACTAGTTCACTAGGAGTTGGTTATCAAAGAAATACTGAGAGATACAGAGAAAGAGCAAGCTCGTGACAGGAGCCCTGATAGTCCGGAGGATATATACTAAAGCATGTGATGATCTACTTTACAAAAGGGATAGATTCCCTGACCTGACTGTATTCTGAATATGTACCAATCACAAGGGCTTAATTGTGATCAGTGTTCCCGTGGGCTTTACTGTTCAGAAGCCTCCACAGTGTAAATATTCTCCTCTAAGTTTTTCTCGTGGGCTTTTCTTTCAAAAAGTATCCACTGTGTAAATAGTCATGAGTTTGTCTCACTTTAAGTACAAGAATCTACTTTACAAACTATATCACATGCATTACCCGAAAGCAATTATTCGGTCTGGTCCGAATATTTGTGCGGACATCGCTTTGATAAAGACTGGAAAAGCAATGATTCCTGAAGTCTTTTCAGTCCAACTAACAGTAATGTTTGTCCCCCCTTTCTTTTGCTATATAAGGAGGGTAAGGATCATTTGTTAGGCATCGAATTTTAGAGAGTCTAGTGTGTGTGTGTTTGAGTCGAGTGTTCTCCTGCTCTGCATCTGCGGACATTCAGTCTGAACTGCTTGCAACACGAGTAATCACTCAAAGTCCTTAGTCGGTTCGAGAAGCCTGCGTATCAGTGTGCTCGACACTGGTAAGAACCTAAAGTGGCCGAACCATTAGAAGAGTCAAGTTTTGGGTGTTAAGTCTGATTCAAAGACAGAGCCTATACCTTGCTAGAAGCATCCTGTAGTAACTTGCTTATGATTAAGCTGTGAAAAGTCTGGTAAAAGCGAGAATAGTCTGTTTCTGTACAGAATCAATCTCTGTAAAAGCTCTATGAGCATTCTGTAAGATTTTCTCCATTCTGAAATAAGATGATTAGGCTATTTTGCCATTGAGTACTACTGTGCAAATCTATGAGTCTGCTGTGGTAGAATTTTTCTCTGTGCTTTCGTCCGAAGTTCGCCAAAAGATCGAAGGGACGTCAAGACCGTTTAAGGCGTGGATGCCGTTGTGAAGGTCGCCAGAACGTGAAAGATCTTAGTAGGTTCACCACTGGCTCACCAGGAGTTGGTTATCAAAGAAATACTGAGAGATACAGAGAAAGAGCAAGCTCGTGACAGGAGCTCGTGAAAATTGGTATCAAAGCCAGTAACGTCTGGTTCTAAAGGTTGGTACTCAGACCTATCTTAGTTTTAAGAATGGATTCATTCAGAAAGTCTATTTCATTCCGAGAGCTTGAAGAATATTCTCTCCCAGAAGAAAATCCCCTTAAAGAAACGTTTGAAAATAACTCAAACAAGACTTTAAATTCTGCTGAAGTGACATACCAAGAATCTCAGCCTTCTGCGAGATGGGCTCTACCAGATATTACACCCTCTGAAGTCT
The DNA here is from genome assembly GCA_000404065.3 of Pinus taeda. Lineage (NCBI taxonomy): Eukaryota > Viridiplantae > Streptophyta > Pinopsida > Pinales > Pinaceae > Pinus > Pinus taeda. The sequence continues at coordinate 8,556 of APFE031419815.1, forward strand.
ATAGTGACTTAGCCCCTTTCCATTTAATTGCTGCCACTAGAATTACTATTAAAGAGTCTATTAGCCAAGTTCAGGAGAACTCTGATAGTATCCAGACTATTCCTCTACTAAATCCTCAAGCTTTACAGGCCGAAGCAAAAAGGTTAAAAACAAATTATCTACATCTTGGTTGAATAAGAGTTGGCATTAACCCTCTAGTCCACAAAGGGTTAAAAACATTTGTGCTTGCTACTGTTAGAGATCTAACGCACAATAGGTACACAGATTCTATTATTGGTGGAATCGTAGCCCCTTTGTCTGATGGCCCCGTATACTTTGATTGTTACCCAAACTTTTATGTTTATACATTTGATGATACCATCAAATGTATAAACAGAAAAGTTTGGGTAACAATCAAAGTATACGGGGCCATCAGACAAAGGGGCTACGATTCCACCAATAATAGAATCTGTGTACCTATTGTGCGTTAGATCTCTAACAGTAGCAAGCACAAATGTTTTTAACCCTTTGTGGACTAGAGGGTTAATGCCAACTCTTATGCAACCAAGATGTAGATAATTTGTTTTATCCCACCATAATTTTTTGTAATCTGAAAAATCATAGACCGTGTCAGGGAATATTACTTTGGGGTCATTTCTAGGCCATCTTGCACATGGTCGAACTTGAGGATGATTTATCCATAGGTCCCTGGTGCGATAGATACAATAATAAGCTTCATAGATTCTTGTGTTGCTATCTCCATGGTGTCCAATCCGTCCAATGTCATGAAAATTTGATTCTAAGGATTCTCTTGCAGTTCTGGCATCTGCTTTTGCTTTGGTGTACATCATGTCATGGATCCATTTTCTACCTTTCGGGTATACTTTCCTTTTAGGCACATAGTGTTGTAGATCAGTATGAGGCTGCAGGTTAGCATCAAGGACTTTTGTATTCCGTAGTTGCCATGTTGGTCTCCAGTTGTTTCTGTATGTGTCCCAATCCTGGTTGTCTGGAATAGTCCTCAAAACTTCACATCTCTGATTCTGATCCCATTCAGTAACAATCATCATGACTTGTGCACTATCATTTGCAGAGGTTCCTTGGTTGCCTAAATTATGTGAGCAGCTTTTATCAAGACTGTGCCATTGATAGAAAAGTACTCAATAAAAGGACTGGCAAAAATCCTCCTCCATGGTCAGAAGTCCACACCAGAGCAGTACAACAAATCAAAGCAAAGGTAAAATATTTGCCTATATTATATATAGCAGATGATGAGGCATATAAAATCGTAGAATCTGATGCCAGTGATATAGGATGGGTTGGAATTTTGAAGCAAAGAATGGGTGAAGAAGAACAAGTAGTACAATTTGCCTCCGGGGTATGGAACCCAACAAAACAAAAATACTCTGTTATTGAAAGAGAGGTAAAAGCTGCATGGAATTGCATCAGCAAATTTGCAGTATATCTCATAAATAAACCATTTCTCCTTCGGACAGATGCGTCAGCAATGAAGAAAGTTTTGTCCAAAGATATTAAAAAACCAGAAGAAGCAAAATTTGCCAGATGGCAAGCATTATTTGCAAATTTTGATTTTTCTATTGAGCACATCAAAGGAGAAGAAAATTGTCTCCCCGATTTTCTTAGCAGAGAATATCTTGAAAATGATAGTGCACAAGTCATGATGATTGTTACTGAATGGGATCGCTAGTAGATTCTCTGATCAATCCTCTGTTGAGCAACTGCTGTATTTCTTGCTGACATAATTCTCTGTATTCTTGGCTCATGGGAATAGCTCTGCTTTTACAGGGCTTTCCTTTGTACCCTTCCTTATAGGGTAATTTAATAGTATGTTGCTTTTTGTGCCAGAAAGCATTTGGTTCTTCTGAGCAATATTTTTCTGCCAATTTTTCTTTTAATTCTAGAATCCTTCTTTTGATCTGTGGTAGTTTTAGCTGTTCTTCAACTCGCAACTTGCCTTTTAGATCTTTGAGATCTAATAGCAGGGATTCTGCTTTATCCAATTTTTGCATGGCTTGTACCATTGTAGAGACTCTTGGAGTTGAAACATAAGGGAGCTCAATCCTTTTTCTTGTACCTTTAGATGTAGGTACAAAAATGAAATAACCAGCTCTACTCCCTTTTAATCTTGTTGAACCATGAGGTTCTACTGCAGCTAAAAAGACATTTCCTAATATACAATCAACGGGAATGTCTGCTATGGCAAACTTCATATATACACAATGAGTATCAAAACATAATGAGGCTCTAGGAATTTCATACTTAAGCTTCTTGTTTCCTAGGCCTACAACTTCTCTTTCTGCAGAGACCCAATATCTTGCTGGAATATTTATGATATTGAGAATATTAATGTCTGCGCCAGAATCCAACAATGCAGTCATGAAAAATACTTGACCTTGGATACAGATTTTTACCTTAACATGGTGTTGTTGATATGTGATGGTAAAAAGTCTCATATCTTGAAAGCCAAAATGTGGGTCTGATCTTCCTTCTGCAATTTCAATTTCTCTGTTATGTGCTTCTGTATTCCAGGATTCTTCTTCTTTAACCTCCTTTCCTTTCTTTATTTCTGCAATCTGTGCTTTGATGGCGGAGATCTCTGTTTTGAGCTGGTGAATTACACCACTTACTTCTCCCAATGTCAGGGATCTTACTTTCCCTGGTTTCTGGTGATGCATTTGGAAGGATTTGGTGTTTCTTTCATATGATGCATCAATAAACAAAGGTTTCTTACCTGATTCTTTCGAAGCTTTTGATTTGAGCTGATCTGTGAATGCTTCTATCAGGCAGTCCTTCATTGCTCCTTCCTCCATTGTCCTGATATGAGCTAAAATTTTCATTTATGCTTCTTCTTCAGCAGATTCCATTAGGACCTTTTCTTTGGGAACCTTTGGTCTTTCTCCTTTGAGGTGGTTTCTTTAGGGAATAGTAGGGGAAACTTTTCTACATTCTTCATTGAATGTTCAATCTTTATATTTCTCTTTATCAAGAAAGAATTTGGAATTGGCTTTTCTATTTTTGTAATCAACATCCTTTCAAATTTCTCATTTAAGCCAGAAAGGAGTGTCTTAGTTGTATCAATATGCCCAACTAAGTTTTCTCCTATTTCTTCAATTTTATTCAATGACTCTCTAGTGTAAGAACGAGTCATGCTGGAATCAAACTGTATACTATTCAAACAATAATTTGCACTATTAAATGAAGACTGTACAACATCTACTTGTTTCTTTACTTCTTCTGCTTTTGCCATATTCATCTCTAAGCCTTTTAATGCAGTATTTGTCCAAAAGAGGGAAGAATTATCTTTGATGATAATGAAAGAGAGGCTGTAGAGTACAAACAACAGATTGTAAATGGCAAAGGCAAGGAAGATTTGGACAAATTTTTTATAATTTGTATGGAAAAGGAGAATGTACAACAGACAGATGTCAGTGGAGTTCAGTTAAAGACAAATGGTAAGAAGGAATCTGAGAAATTGTGGAAGATAAAATTAGATGAGAACAGGGACAACAAGAAGGAGAAATTGACCACAGGAATTTGTATCAGCAAGAACAGGGGACAACAGCAAATGAAGATTTGGAAATCTGGAGGAACAGAAATGACAGTGGTAGAAAAATTAAATCAATAGCATAATGAAAATGATGACCAGTTACAAAGTAAAGTTTGGGATACTGGATGGACAACAGAAGAAACACATGACCAGGAGGTCATGGAAACTTTCAAATTCAGGAGTCTGATGCAGGAGCATCGGAATTAGCCAGCAATGTGGAGGATTGTCCACATGTTGTGGCTAATCACAGTAAAATTCGTTGACGGGTTTTCCAAAGTCAGGATTACTAGGAAGAATAAACTTCTCAATTAGTTTGTTATTGTAACAAGTGTGAGATTGCCTTATTTTAGAATAGAGAAAAGGTTGTTACAAATGTGATCGAGAGTGATAAGATAAGAACTTTGTTGTTATGATCTTTCAGCAAAGCAGGAGATCCCGAGCGCTATTATTAGAAAATAAGCTCATCATAAAAATGTGGTGAGGTGAGAGCTTAGGGTTTTTTTTAAGAGAGAAGGAGAGATAGTTAGGGGGATTTTGTGTGGAGCGGAAGCTCAAATTAATAGCGAGGTGTGTGTGTAAAACAAAAAATAGTGATCAGTCTCTATGTAATTGGGCAAGAGCCGACACTCTGTTCCATTCATTGAATGCAATTGTGGTTTGTATGCTGACAGAGGTCAATTCTTGCGAATGAGACCTGAGACGGAGACCTTGTATTGCTATTTTTTATGAATAGAATTTGTGCTGTGTGTGTATCATTTGCTGATGAGAGTGAACTTGAATATCAGTCTTTTTATTGTAAAAAAAAATGAAATGATAGCGGCCTATGTGTGTACTTATTTTAAATTGTAAAGAATCTCATTATTAAGTCAAACTCAGCATAGTGGGAATTGGTGAGTTGCAAAAGTCATTTAATATATGATTTGGTGTAATCATCTGTTGGAACCTTTAAATGAAATTAAATTTTATGTCAATCGATTTATCGGGTTTGTGTATAGCCTTCGTGTGGACCGGAGAGGGTTCATATCACAACGGATGACACTAGGAAATGGATGTGAAAAGCTGTAAAGTTGGTTGAAGTGAAATTGGATCCGGAGTAATATCGGAGAATATACAGGAAGAGGGGTTGTTTACCATTAAGATTTGGCAATTTCTTATCAGTAGCGTATCGTTGGACGCAAAGTGTCATGAAGAATGGTTAATGTGATATCAGATCCGATAACATAATATCGGAACTGTGGATCACCGATTAGATCGGATCAGAAGGTGTTTCATATTTGCATTGGAGCGGAACTGTAGTAATGGTCTATAATTGCGGCATTCAAAACAATTGAGATTAGGTGTCTTTGGATAGTTATCACATTAGGAACGATGTAAATGCCCAAATTCCTGTGTCATATTAAGATTGCAAGTTGAGTCAGATCAGTCAATCAAATCCAGGTGGAAATCGACAATGTGTGGTTGCAAATAGCGATTTGCACTTATTGATCAATATTCGCACCTCCGCAAACAAAACCAATGACTTACCCATCTCAAACCTATGGATCTCCAAGCTATGAAAATGAAGCAGTTGAGGCATTCCTGTCATTTGGTCTTCTTGGTCTTAGCTTGACGGATGCTCAGAATGCTTGTGATATTATTGATGTGTTATTGTAGATGCTAAATGCTTTGGATCCTCACAGTAAGGAGGGCGTAAAGCAGGAAGTGATAATAGATCTTGTAGAACAATGTTGTTCTTACAAGAAGCGGGTGATGCATCTTGTGAATACAACTTTTGATGAGGAGCTTCTTTGTCAGGGTATTACATTGAACGAAGACCATTCCCATTCAATTGATGAAGTTGCAGAACTCTGTTTCTATGCAGAGTTCAGGGTATTACATTGAATGAAGACCATTCCCATTCAATTGATGAAGTTGCAGAACTTTGTTTCTGTGCAGAGTCAGAGAGCGACCATTGAAGGTGATTGTAATGGTCGATGTGTGGATATGATCGTTTGAAATGGTATTTGGGTTCAAATGACATTGAAATAGGTTCCGATCTAATATAAAGGGAGGTTATTGAATCAGTGATAAAGTGTCGGGTCTCGATGCAAGTGGTAGTCTGTAAATTTGTCAGGTATTGAGGTTTTATTTTGGGCAAAAGCTGAGATGAAATTTTATATGCATGGCAAAGGTGTAGATTCTGGGTTTGGCGGGGTTACCCTACATCAAAAATGGGTCACAAGGATATTGTCTTATGACTTTGACATCGTTTACAAAAAAGGGAAGCAAAATTTTGTGGCAGACGCACTCTCAAGAAAGGATGAGGATGTGGAAGCATTTCTTTGCCCCATTTCTATTATCCAACCAAATTGGATAAATGAAGCAAGGGATGAATGGAAGATTGACGAGGAAGTGTGGGTACTCATTCAAAAGATACAACAAGATCCCAATACATATGATACATTTAGTTGGAAAAATGATTAGTTATGGTACAAGGATTGGTTATACCAATGTAAGAATTCCCAACTCAAACAAAAGATTCTTAGGGAATTGCACACCTCTCCCTTAGGAGGGCACTCAGGATTTCTAAAAACCTACCACTGGGTTAAGAAGGATTTTTTTGGGATGGCCTTAAATTGGATATTCAAAAGTTTGTGGCAGAATGTTTGGTTTGCCAACAAAATAAAGTTGAAGCAATTAATACCCCAGGTCTATCACAACCTTTATCCATTCCAATCCAACGTTGGGAGGAGGTTTCAAATGGATTTTATCACAGGTTTACCCAAGTCTAAAGGAAAGAGTGTTATCATGGTGGTAGTTGACAGACTTACCAAATATGCACACTTTTGTGCATTATCTCATCCATTTAAAGTGAGTATAGTTTCTACTGTGTTAGGATATTCCGACACATAGGAATATAGTTAAGTATAACTTGGTCTAGTATAGAGTTAGGTAAAGTGTGTTTCTTTAATATGTACACTTGTAACTTACAATCCGACCGTCACGATATGTAGTGATCCGACGGTTCATTCTCTCCTCGGTATTACTGACACTTGATCCGTGGCTTAACAACGGATTGGTCCATGATTCTATTTAAAGCACATGGAGGGTCATTTTTAGGTTAACCGTTGATGAGAAAAGCTTATGTAAATTTTCATTCTTTTATTAATAAATTTCCTGAAGTGGCCGTGTTGGCTCAGGCCATGGACTGTTTCCCTCTTTGAGGGTTTTAACCACGTCAAAAATACTAGTGTATTGATCTATGATCTATTTGTGAGCGGTGTCCTTTGGTGTTCTGTCTGAGGAACTTATCTTGTAAATTCCTACATGGTATAAGAGCTATTTGAGGGCCGTGTCCATTGGTGATCCAAATCTGAAGCCAGTAGAACTGCATCCGACTGCCATCTCCTAGATCTATTATTTCTGATTGCTTTCGGGCCAAGAGGACTACTCTGTTATTTTAGGAGTATCTATTCCAGTGAGGAACCCCTTTCATTTCACACGAAAAGGTTTCTAGTAGCCCTAGCTACGTCATTTTTAAGATCTGGAGGTATATAGTGTTTTTTTTGCAGTTTCTAGTTATTTTTCTCTTTGTTTATTATTTCGGTATATTTAGCTTTTTTGTACCGGATCTATACCTTTCATTTCTACGTATGCTCTTTTCCCTGCGACTCTGTGCGATCTGGGCAAATCAGAAACAGAAAGGAAGGATTTTTCTCATGTGTATGCTCTTTTCCGCTACGCCTTACTGTGATCTCGGAAAATCAGAAACCTTGAGGAAAATATTTAGTTTTCGGGTAAAGCTAACTTTAAGCCGTAAGGTTTGTTTTTTTTGTATGTCCGTGTTGGGTTTTGTAGGGAGAAAAAGAGCTTTCTCGAGCAAGCTTGCAATCCAAAGCTTTAGTGACCAAAAAAAAACAAAGCGCCACCCCCCCCCCCCCCCCCCCCTCCTCTCTCTCTCTCAAACTTTTTTTTTTTAGCTCACTTGGTTCAAAGCTAATTTATGAGAGTAGAGGTCTTGGGTTCAAATCTCGTTTTTGTTGGAAAAGGGGCGTTTTTTTTTCATTTCCGCACATTCCCACACTTCGTCAGCGCCTTCATCAACTTTTCTTCAAAAAGCCATAACTTCTTCATCTGGAAGCCATTTTGAGAGCCGTTTTTTTTTTAACCTGCCTAATTTTTCGAGATGTTTCCATTGGAACACTTAGTTTCAGCATATATAGATTCAATTTCTGTTAATATGGAAATTCCATGCCAAGTTATTCTTGACAGCACCAACTACTTCCAATGGTGGTCCTACATTGTGGATTTACTTAGAAGTAAAGGTCTTTACAGAATAGCCTCAGGCCAAGAAACCAAACCGAAAGATGAAGATAAGGCAGCTAAATGGGAAAATAGGCAATATCAAGCACGTGGGTTGATAGGGATGTCTATTTCTCCAGATCTTAGATTCCATATTGCAGAACTTGATACTCCTGTAAAGAAATGGAGCAACTTACTAAATTTTTTGGAATAAAAAATGAACTTAGAGCCCATCAACTTGAAAATGAGTTGCTTACATTGGACCCCAATAATTTTTCTTGCATTGAAGATTTTTTCTCCAAATTCAAGACCCTTAGATTTCTCTTGGAAGGTGTTAAGGTTAAGAAAGAATATAGTAACCTTATCTATTCCATTCTTACTAAGTTGGGACCAGCCTACTCTGTGTTTGTTTCCACCTTCCATTCTCCAAGAGAAGCCTTCATTTCTCAAAGACAAGACTACAAGTCCCCTTCCTTTGATTCTTTTTGTGATTCTTTAATAAGAGAACAAGAAAAACTCTTACACCTTGGTCTTCTTAATCTTGGAAACTCTTCTAAGAAAGCGTTAACCGCCCAACAACAACCAAATTCAAAGAATCCTAAGAAGTCGTATCCTAAAAGGAATGGTCCTAAACCAAACAAGGGTCCTAAGCAATTTCATTCTCAAAATGAAAAATCATTTTACCAGAATGATAAGGCAAATAAAAACAAAGGGAAGAAGACTAATAGACATTTCCACTTTTGTAATCGATATGGCCACTTAGAATATAAATGCTTTAAGAATATGGAAGCCTTGGAAGCAGCAATGAAGAAGCATAACATCCATTTGGAGCACTCTTCAAATTCATCTTCAAGAATGGCACTTTCTGCATGTGGTTTTCAAGCATCTCGGACTGGTTATGCACTAAATGTATCTTCCTCCTCTCATTATCATGTGTGTCTCATTGATTCTGAAGCTTCTTATCACATGGCCAAAAACAAAGCCATGTTTTATTCTTTAAATGATTGTAACAAAAAAAATATATATGTTGGTGATGATATATCTCTTAGTGTTGTAGGGACTGGAACTGTTCATATAGACAATGGTCAATTTAATGATGTATTATGTGTTCCAACCTTATCCTACAACCTTCTATCTGTATATCAAATAACTCATTCACGTGAAGGTAAAATCGTTGAATTTTCACCTCACGATGTTGTAATTAAGGACCTAAAGGATCCTAGACAGATTTTGGCTACTGGCATTGCTGATGATTCTACAAGGTTGTATAAGTTTCACAACTTTGGGTCATCAAATCTTCCCTCGGTATTTGTTTCTCATAATGATGAAGTGAGCAAACTTTGGCATGAGCGATTTGGTCACTTAAACTATCGCTCCCTTCAGAATCTATGTAAAGAAAATATGGTGACAGGTCTTCCAATGGTATCCTGCAGAGATAGTGTTTGTTCCGGATGTGTACTCGGAAAACATCATCAGGACAGTTTTGAAAAACGTGCCTCTTGGCACGCCTCAACCCCTTTACAGCTTGTGCATAGTGATTTATGTGGTCCACTTCCACTTGTTTTCTTCTCTGGCTACAAGTATTTCTTAACTTTCATTGATGATTTCTCCAGACGCACTTGGGTATACTTCTTAAAACTCAAGAGTGAAGTATTTAACAAATTCTTGGCCTTTAAGGCCTTTGTTGAAAAATAATCTAGACACCAAATTCTTAAGCTAAGATCAGATAATGGCGGAGAATATGTTAAAAATGACTTCATCAAATTTTGCACTGAGCATGGAATTCAAATGCAACATACTGTACCACATACTCCACAACAAAATGGTGTAGCTGAAAGGAAGAATCGCACCTTAAAGGGAATGGCCAATTGTATGCTTCAATCTAAAGAACTTAGTCTTAACCATTGGGCAGAAGTAATTAACTGTGAAAATTACATACTAAATAGCACTTCTACTAAGGCTTTAAAGAATATCACTCCAGAAGAAGCATGGAGCTCTATTAAACCAGATGTGAGTCACTTTCGTGTTTTTGGAAGTGAAGCATGGGCCCATATCCCAGATGAGAAACGTAAAGCTTTAGAATGTAAGAGTGAAAAATGTATCTTTGTTGGATATGCTGAAGATGTCAAAGGATATAGACTTATTCCATTTAAGTCCAAAAATGTTATCATTAGAAGAGATGTAAAGTTAGATGAAAATAAATCGGCCTACGAGCCTAGTTCGGTGCATGTGCCACCTCTCTCTATCTCTTCTACTTTTGAACATATTTCTTCTTCAGATGATGAAAGTGAGGATGAAAATCCCCCCCCACCTTCTCAAGATCCTCCTTCAGCTCCATCAATTCCAAAATGGGTCCAAGCTACTCGGAATGTAGCAGGTGATCTTGCCGGTGATCCTATAGATCAGCATCGTACACGTTCTCAGTTTGAAAAAGCCTCTTCTTTACTGGCTCAAGTCTCAACAAATTATGATCATGACACCTTTGCAGAAGCTTCAGGCCATCCACATTGGGACGTAGCTATGAATGAAGAATATTGTTCATTATTGGCAAATGATACATGGGATCTTGTTCCTCTACCAAAGGGACAAAAACTTGTTAGATGTAAATGGGTTTACAGAACCAAGTATGGACCAGATGGGAAAGTTGATAAACATAAAGCTCGTCTTGTTGCTAAGGGTTTTTCACAAGTTGAAGGCATTGACTATACTAAAACCTTCTCCCCTGTGGCCAAAATGAACTCTGTCCGCCTTGTTTTTTCCCTTGCTGCCTCTTTCAAATGGGAAGTCCATCAGATGGATGTTAAATCCGCCTTCTTGCATGGGGACTTGCATGAAGAAATCTATATGGAACAACCTATTGG
>APFE031419815.1:19254-84636 GCA_000404065.3 Pinus taeda
CAACCAGACTCCAGCCTTGTATGTCGACTTAAGAAATCTCTTTATGGTCTCAAGCAAGCTCCTCGGGCTTGGTATGCCAAAATGGATAGCTTTCTTTTAGAATCTGGCTTTTCTAGGTGTCATTCTGACAATACTGTGTACACCAAGAAAGTGGGCAAGTCTCTTATCATTCTTGTTCTTTATGTTGATGATCTTATCCTCACTGGTAGTGATCCCAACCTTATCAACCATGTGAAGTCCAGCCTTAAAAAGAAGTTTGAAATGACAGACTTAGGACACTTGCATTATTTTCTTGGTCTTCAAGTCTTGCAATCGAAGGAAGGTATTTCCCTTTCCCAATCCAAGTATGCTTGTGATCTTCTACACCATTTTCACATGGAAGACTGTAAGCCAGCTCCTTCTCCCTTTCAGTCTGGAGTCAAAATTTCGGTCACTTGTACTTCCCCTGAAGTTGATGCTACCTTATACCATCAACTTGTAGGAAAACTTTTGTATCTAACCCATACTCGTCCTGACCTTTCCTTTGTTGTTGGCCTTGTTGCTCGATTTATGCAAACCCCACGTGAAATTCATTGGAAAACAGCTAAAAGAATACTTCGTTATGTTCGAGGTACAGTTCAGTTTGGAATTCATTACAGTGCCGAAGCATCTCCTCTATTGGATGGTTTCACTGATTCCGATTGGGCTGGTGACCTTGATGATTGGAAGTCTACTGCCGGTTATGTGTTCACTCTTGGTTCAGGACCTATTAAATGGGCTTGCAAGAAACAAGGTGCCATTTCTCTTTCTTCCACAAAAGCAGAGTATCGTGGTGCCATAGAAGCTAGTAAGTAAGCCGTGTGGCTTCGTCAGATCCTATCAGAGTTTGGCTTTCAGCAGCAGCATCAGACTACACTTTGGTGTGATAATCAAAGTGCCATTCAACTATGCAAAGATCCAGTCCAGCATCAGCGTAGAAAACACATTGAACTACACATGCACTTCATCAGAAAGCTCATTCATGACCATGTTCTTGAAGTGAAATTTTGCTCATCGGATGATCAAGTTGTAGACATCTTTATAAAGTCTCTCACAGAGGTGAAGTTTACTAAACTTCGATTTATGGTTGGAGTTCAGGAAGTTGTCACTAAGGGGGGATAGGCTCTAGTGCCTCCTTCCTTCTCCTATTGTGTCATATTTGTAAATCCTTCAATCCTATCCCAAGTTGTTCTTAAGGGGGGATGTTAGGATATTCCGACACATAGAATAGTTAAGTATAACTTGGTCTAGTATAGAGTTAGGTAAAGTGTGTTTCTTTAACATGTACATTTGTAACTTACAATCCGACAGTCACGATATGTAGTGATCCGACGGTTCATTCTCTCCTCGGTGTTACCGACACTTGATATGTGGCTTAGCACCCGATTGGTCCATGATTTCTATTTAAAGCGCATGGAGGGTCATTTGTAGGTTAATCGTTGATGAGAGAAGCTTATGTAAATTTTCATTCTTTTATTAATTAATTGCCTGAAGTGGTCACGTTGGCTTAGGCCGTGGACTATTTCCCTCTTTGAGGGTTTTAACCACGTCAAAAATACTGGTGTATTGATCTGTGATCTGTTTGTGAGCGGTGCCCTTTGGTGTTCTACCTGAGGAACTTACCATGTAAATTCCTACATACTGCATTTATGAAAACAATTCAAAACCTACATGGAATCCCAAAGATTTTTGTAAACGAACAAAGATTCCATTTTCACTGGAAATTTTTGGACATAATTATTTTCTTGTCTTGGTACTCAGTCAGCTCATAGCTCATCTTATCATCCTCAATCTAATGGGAAAATTAATATAGTAAACAAATGTTTGGAAGGATATCTTTGTTGCTTTGTATCTGATAAATAGACACAATGGGTCAAATGGTTGCCTTTGGCTAAATGGTGGTATAACACTTCCTTCCATAATGCAAAAAAAATGACCCCACTTATCGAACTTTATGGATATCATCCACCATCCATCACATCATATTTAAGAGAAAATTCTAAGGTTCAAGTAGTGGAAGATCACATCGAGCATCAATAACAAGTTCTCCAAATCTTAAAGAATAACCTCACCTTAGCGCAGAATAGAATGAAACAGCAGGCAGATCAACATTGCAGCGAAAGAAGTTTTGATGTAGGTGATTGGGTATTCCTACGGCTACAACCATATAAACAAATTTCCCTCAAGAAAGCTAAGAAGGATAATAAATTATCACCAAAAAGTGTTATGGTCCGTACAAGGTGTTGCAAAAGATAGGTACTATGGCATACAAATTGGAGCTTCTTGTATCTTCCCAAGGCACCCAGTTTTCCATGTTTCATGCTTAAAGAAAGTTATAGGTGACAAGCTTCCAGTTCAAACAATATTGCCAGAACTTGATGAGGAAGGAAAAATCACATTGGAACCTAAAGAAGTCAAAGAAACAAGAACTCGATAGCTACGAAATCGATCAATTTCAGAGTATCTCATTAAGTGGAAGAACTTACCTGTTAAAGATTCCACATGGGAGGATGATAATTTTATACAGAAGCATCCAAAACTACTCAAGTGTTGAGGACAACAATTTTTTGAAGGAGAGGGGCATGTTAGGTCCCTATAATACTAGTGATTCCCCCATTACTATTGTCATTGTATCCATTATTGTTATTATTGTGCCCCTATTGTCCCCATATTGTTATTATTATGCCCCATAGAATCCCTCTATTGTTATTTTTGTGGCTTTATATTATTATTGTTAGGTCAACTTGGTTATATTGTGACCACTCAAACTACTATATATAGAAAGGAGGTTTTGTTCATTTTTGTAATGTAAAGGAGGTTGCCCCCCTCGAAGAGGCTTATTTATAAGGCGTAGCTCTATCTTTTTGTGAGCTGGTTCCATAACATATCCAAGTTTGAAAAGTAAACCCTATTGAGTTCTTGGAAATGATCATGAAGATTGACTAGTTGAAATCAAATTTGAATGTGATCTTTAGTTTTTTTTTTTCCCTCAACTGTCATAGCATGAAGCTCTTCAGATCTTGTTTTTGTAATTGGACATATATAATATATATATATATAGATATATTAGTGAATGGGGGTTCTTGAATTTAATTTTCTATTTTTTCTATATGCAAATGAAAATAAACTTAAATGAAAAATTCCTAATGCATCTAACCCCAAATGAAAATGAACTTAAAATAAAATGTTTCATCAACAATCCTCCTAGCTTAGTTACATCTGAGTTTTCTTCCTTAGCAACGACGCCAAAATGTTGGGTGATTAAAATCCCTGCCATTTAATTTATCAACCTAGGGGTTTCGTAAACTTAGAAGCAAACCAAAATTTATGGGACCTCAGATGATACTATTGTAGGAGGTTTGTTTAGAATGGAAATAAAGAATGAAAATTCATATTACAAATAACTTCTAAAACTAAAAAGTTTCTAGTTCAAGATGCAGCAAGCAAAGGAAGAGGTTCCCAATTTGAGAGGTCCTCGTTGTCCTTCCCCATAGTACTTTCCTCAAGCAGAGAAAGTAAATAGTAGCAGTATGTGATGTATAGAAAGCAAGAGAAGGGGCTCCTATCTTAGAAGGTCATGGTTGTCCTTATAATTCTATTCCAATAACATTACCATTGCATAAACTCAAAAATAACTTGAAATAAAGAAAAGGAAATGAACTTTAATTATTTTTTTGACCAAATAGAAGGAGAGCCTAACTTAGAATCTTGGTTTTCCCCTCATTTGCTGATTAGAACTCAACCAAAATCATTCATAAGCATAAAAATCAATAATTCATAAATAACTTGAAACTAGAAAAAGAGAATGAATTTCAATTATTACTCATATCAAATGGAAGAGAGCCTAACTTAGACCCTTATTTGTCCTTTCATATGATGGTAAGATTTAAACTAAAATTCATTCATTAATAATGAAAAATCTTCAAACATCTAAGTAATTAAATGAAAATAAAATCTATAATGGAATAAAATCTATGATCCCCGAATCGGGTGGTTGATGGGAAGTTAACGCAGATATGACGCCGGCCTGGCAGGTGGCCGAGCCACTTGGTTATCCTCGAGCTCACCTGTGGGAATTTAAGGCAGGCCTCTGCCTCTCGACCAGTAGCATCAATGAGACCTCCCCAACAAGCTTCAAATTATGGCTTCGATCCCTTAGCAAACCTCCATTCTGCCTTTGAATTACTCTTGCCACCCTACTACAGCAGAACCAAGCTTTCGGACCATTACAGGGAAGCATTGCAAGCTTCTTTGTTGCGTCAACCTGGGAAATTGTCTTCACTTCTCCCCATCTATCCACTGTACCTTGCAATTTGATGCCTTGGCCCCTGCTTTTGTCCCTAATCTGAATCCCTCTATCATTTTTAGTTTAACCTTTGCTTCTCTTGGCTTGCTTCCTTCCATCTTGGCTCACTCTTCGCTGCAGCATCCCTCTTAGAGCAATATGCCTCGTTGTCATCATCACATGAGAAGCAGGCATGGTGGTAGCCACAGAAGAGAAAATCACCCCCTGCACTGCTTCCCTCTACTTCGACTTCCCCTTTGGCCTTCCCACCCCCTATCCCTTCCTCTTCCCACTTCAATGGCAGTCATCCGACTACTCGTAGCAGAAGAGAACAAGCCCGTCCATGTGAGACTCTTCAAATTGATGAGGCCACCCAGACACCCATTCCAAATGATACCACCCAATCTGCTTAATTTCATTTCCTTTGCTCCATGGCCAGACCTGTAGTCATTGCCACAGTATCGGTGGAATTCAGGGAGGAAGCTGGCACGTGCATTGAACCAGACCACAACCCTGCAAAGAACCTAGCTATTCAGCCTCATGACACTGTTCAGAGGGAGCCAAGCACAAACCATCAGTCAGAAGCCAAGGATCAGTCGTCCACCAACAGAACGACGTTGGGAGGCAAGGCCATCAGCAGAGCCAAAGGCATTCAGGAGGAAGCCAGAGAGCCACATGACACTATGGGTGGCAGGCAGACAGAGGATACTGATTAAGGTGAGTATGGGTGTCTGATTGTGGAAGAGAAGCCACTGTCCTAAGACACCTAGCATTCGCATGTAGACAGGTCATGTGGTCAGTTCGGTCTTTTGTGTTTTTTGTCTTTTTACTGTGGTAATATTTGGCTGTTATTTTTTAAAAAATCACCATGACAGTAAATGCTAAGTTTTGGAGTTGCAACCCCTACGTGGATAGAAGAAACTTGTCATTATCTAGTCTTCAGACTAGTTTCCCCACCCGGGGAAGTCTTGTTCTAATTTTGTTGTTAAAACTAGTCTTATGGATGTCAGACTGGTATCCCCACCAGGAGTAGTCTCGTTTTAGTTTTGGTGTTTAAATTAGTCATATGGATGTTCTAGACCCGTAGAGGCTGAGGCCTCACTGTACATTATGTTTCCATTAATAGATTTAGTTTTACAGAGAAAAAAAAATCTACGATGAAATACAATTTTTCTTTGATCCTTTAAGAGAGCTCAATTCTCTTAAGAACAAAGTGACAAACTATTTCATAAATTCATATACTACATTAAGACAATTTATATCTAAAATTGTAGAAAGAAAACTTTATTCTATTCCATCATAAGTTAGGATACATGCTCCAAGAGTCCTCCCTTTGAAATGGAGGAGGTTCTCCTATTTATACAAAAACATAAGCAACTAACTCATTAATGGAGATCCACTAATCCCTCCTAGATCCACAAATCCTTCATATGGTTACAACCAATATGAGACACATTTTCCTTTATCCATGATTTTTTTCCATGAGATATGCTTAACTCCTATCCCAAATCTCCTTCAAATCTTCAAGAGAATTCGAATTTGAGTCTTGGAGTCCACATAAGAGTGTCTTGGAACCTTCCAAATCACCTACACATGTCATAAAACTCAAGCCACTTTTAGGTATAAGAAAATACATGCTATTTTTCTAACTTTTAATCATAAATTCACTTTAAATACATAAAATAAATAACTTTGGAAAATGAAAATATGAACCCATATGGTAATGGGAATATAATGATAATGTGATGAAATGAAGTGACAAAATGAGGATAAAGGTGAAAGTGGAGTGAAAGTGTATGTTAATTTGGTGGCCCAACACCTCTCTTAGTTAAATTGAATACATAAATAAGTATGTCAACATCCTCCAATTTTAAGAGGTATGTGCAATGACGATTTATATTTGTACGCTTTCTTTTTCTCTTTCTACCAATTTTTTTGTTAACTTCCATATTTGGCTTATACACACCATTGAATGGGTGTGTATTTGTGGCATACCAATGTACTTCAACACCTATAACGTCTTCATTTTCTATAAAAACCTTTATAACCTTAGAAACCCAGAATGGAGAGCCATTGGGATCTCTATTTGCTAGCATTGCGATCATGCAACCCTTCTTAATATCATGTACTGAACCCCTATAAAGGTCTTCCATGGCTTCACGTTGTGCATAAGATCTTCTAGAACCAATATACATCTCTCTTTCTTCTGCCTGTGAAGAATTAATAATACCTTGAGATTGTTGTTGTTCAACAATGTTTCTTTCCTCATGTTCATTTGACACATTTTCTGGTCAAATAAATGGATTTTCCAAAAGTATATCTTCATTTGTTGATATTGAAATGATATGACTTTGATTATTGAAAAATGACTCTCACCAAACTGTATGAGCAATGTTAAAGTACTCACATGTATATCTGATACTTTTTTTAATTTCTTCTAGGCAATCAGAATAATTTATATCTCTATCTTGTCTACGTGCATTATGAACTTCACCAATTGATTGTAATAACAATATTTTTTATGGAAATATTGGATGATCTGGAATGAACTTCAAAAATTCCAAACCTAATGACGATGCCCATTCTGCAGTAGTTGAATACTTCTTGCCCCATATTAGTGTTTTCTCGTCAAATGTTCTGATATGAAATTGATGTTGGAAGCTAATGTCATTAAGTTGTTTAGTGCATTTCTCCTCACCATGCAATCCCAGAATAAACCTTCGCATGTCAATAGTTTCTTCCAACACATCAAAAGTAGGCTCTAGCATGTATGATTTCATAATACATTCAATTAATGATGAAAGCTCCCAACTTCCTTCCTCTTCAATGTGACTGAAAAACGACTGAACATCGCATCAATATGGTCATGAGTGTGCCCAACAAGAAGGAAACCAACCTTTACCTTCTAAAAAATTCTCAATTCAACAAGCATGTTTAGATATCCAAAACCAACTTGATTTTTGTTTTCAAGGTAAGTGTTATCCAATTGTAGATACAAAACTTCAAGAAGATTAGCAGACCAATGAGAAAGCACATCATGAATTATGGTTATTGTCAGATTTGCATCATTATGAATATTTGGAGCTGTGAAGTACACCCTTGGCAACATTTTCCCATTGAAGACCATACAACCAACCAAGTGATACTGAATAAAAATTTTCTCCTGTAAATGTTTAGGTGTGTGAACAAAATGTGGTAAAGTGTTTTCTTCTGGTCCATACCATCAATTATCAAACCCAAATATTTATTCAAATTATCATAATACTTTCTTTTTATGCTTGTACAACTTTTTCCTTTCACTTGTTTGTTGTTCGCGATGCTCCTAAAGTTCTTTGACAATGGAATCTACACAACATAAAAGAAAGTCATTAAGAAATATGTTTTCATGGTTGATGACTATACAATTTTAAAAGTTAAAGTTATGAATTCTTTCCTCTTTTTTACCCTTCACATATATCTTTGGTTTAAGCGAAGAACATGTACTACAAATCCCCATCCTTGTCTTCTTAGAAATATGGACATTGTTGAATTCATTATTCCATACCTTCACAAAATATTGATATGTAATAAACGGACCATGTCCCTCAAAACCTTCCGCATATTCTTTGTACAAGTTGTAGATTTAGCGTCTTGAAAAATTATCTGGAATATCTATTGTCTCTCTATTTGGCATACACTCCCCATGCTTTAAAAAGAAATATTTCATCCATGACATTATGGTATTTCGTAATGGCCCAAACTGTCGTTTATGACGTACTTCTGAATAAAATGTGGGATCCTTTTCCAAATTTTCTTGTATTCTTGAGAGACAAAAATTACCCATCAAATGAAACATTTTGAAGGTTTTTCTACAGATAAATAAAGACCCAATATGATAATCATAACCTGACAATGTAGATTGCATGCACCCAACTAAATATGAATTTTGCATGCTTTTATTCATTGACAAATATCTCTTCCTTTTCTCTAATGAAAATTTGAAATCCATATGTTTCAAGCAATATTTTTGACCTCATTCAATTGAAATGAGAGCGCTGGTAGAACTTCTTCTTGTTAGATATTCTGCTATACCCCTTGTATAACTAGAACATCTTGGATTGATATGAAAAGGTCTACTCCTACTCCTCGATACAATATTTCTTAGCAACATCTCCATCTTTGGATCATCATTTGTATAAGCATTTTCATCATCATTCTGAGGAATGTTATCCTCACTATGATCAATTGTGTTTTTGAAATACTAACTTGGAGGATATTCTTCATCATCCCCTTCTTCAGTGATATTGTCATAGTCCTTAGAATTAGGACTAAATGGAAAATTTGACTTGATGTTTATTGGATATTCTTCCTCATGTGCATTGTTATTGCTACTCTCATAGTCGATAGAATTAGGACTACATCGAAAATGTGACTATTTACTTATTGAAAATTCTACATTATGTTCTTTGTCACTACTACTCTCATAGTTGATAGAACTAGGACTACAGTGAAATGTGACTATTTACTTATTGAAAATTCTACATTCTGTTCTTTGTCACTGCTACTATCATAATCCTTAGGATTATGACTAAGTGCTTCATATTGTCCTTCGTCACTACTTCTCTCATAATCCTTAGGATTAGGACTAAGTGGAAACTGCAACTCTTTATTTATTTGAAAATCTTCATCATGTTCTTCATCACTGCTGCTCTCATAGTCCGTAGGATTAGGACTAAGTGGACACCGTGACACTCTATTCATTTGAAATTCTTCATCATTTCTTCTTTCATAATCCATATGATTAGGACTAATTGGACATTGTGACACTCTATTCATTTGAAATTCTTCATCATGCTCTTCATCACTACTACTCTCATAGTCCATAGGATTAGGACTAAGTGGACACCATGACACTTTATTCTTTTGAAATTCTTCATCATGTTCTTCATCACTGTTGATTTCATAGTCCATAGGATTAGGACTAAGTGGACACTCTGACACTCTATTCAGTTGAAATTCTTCATCATGCTCTTCATCATTGTTGCTCTCATATTCCATAGGATTAAGACTAAGTGGACACCATGACACTTCATTCTTTTGAAATTCTTCATCATGATGTTCATCATTGTTATTCTCATATTCCATAGGATTATGACTAAATGGACACTGTGACACTCCATTCTTTTGAAATTCATCACCATGCTCTTCATCACTATTGCTCTCATAGTCCATAGGATTAGGACTAAGTGGACATTGTGACACTCCATTCTTTTGAAATTCATCATCATTATCTTCATCACTATTGCTCTCATAGTCCATAGGATTAAGACTAAGTGGACACTGTGACACTCCATTCTTTTGAAATTCTTCATCACTATCGCTCTCATAATCCAAAGGATTAGGACTAAGTGGAAATCATGACCCTTTATTTATTTGAAATTCTTCAACCCGTCTTTCATCAGTGCTGCTCTCATAGTCCTTAGGATTAGGACTAAGTGGAAGAATTGACTCTCTATTCATAGTGGAATAATTTATGTTATATTCATCAATATAAATAGAGTTGTTAGGAAACAAAGATGTTGATGCTCCCCAGATGCGGGTGATGGCGTGCCACATATGAACGGGCCACATGTCTTGCATGTGCTACCCCGTGCTCGCAGTTAAGGTGATGGAGTTCGTCGTCAAAAGGCTAATCCTCCGCAGTTCATGTCCCGGGCATTCAATGCTGAGCTCTGTGAATCGATGGCGCTGTAGACAGCAGTTAAGGCTCGCACCCACCGAGGGAATGAGACGGGTATTCAAGGCATGGTTGAGCAAAGGCGCGTCCATTGTAATGGTGAATTGGGGGAGATTCAAACGCGGGGGAACTCCACGAAGTTGCAGACACAGAGGAGAGCAGTCATTCTGCCACTTCGACCTGCCTTCTTGGCCCTCCGAGGCCCCAATTCTGGTTCTAGTCTCAGGTGCAAGCAGCATTCCGAGGGCAACAAGGGAAATTGGGCTTCGAAGAAGGACTTTCCTCCATCAAGCTACAGCTTCTCAGAGATTGTTGCGATTGGGACAAAGGGGTGGCGAATTCCGTCAGGCGGCTGGTCTCCATATTCATCGCAGGCTCTCAGGGGAATCGGAAGTGGGTTCATGGTGAGATTACGGGAGCGCCAACCTTGCAGAAGGGGCTCTGGATGAGGTTCATCCTCACGCTCTCAAGCAGCGAATGAGCATCACCACTACTGCTGCTGTTATTGCTACAGGCGGGCAAGGGCTCGGCCTCTCCAAACTGGGAAATTCACGGAGGTGGGCAGCTCAAGCAATGGAGAGCCAGCTCTTCCAGCGTTTGGCTCGGTGGTGTTCACCCTGGGCAGCTCCAAGAGCAATGAAGGTATCAATGCTCACATTTCAGTTCTCTTCACTGCAGCTCCTGAAGGAAATGACAGTGGGACACCTCCAGGAACGGGGGATCCACCCACAGAGGGCATTGGCAAGGAAAGCCCAGCTCTGCAACCACCAACTGAGGTGGCCACCTCAGCAAAGGAGATTATGCATGCCCCCTCGCATCCCCAGGAGCAGGGACCTCAAGACACAGCAAGGGATAAGTGGGCTGCCATGTGGGAAGGAATACCTGAGGGCCTGGGATGGTGCACCATTGTGGAGGAAAAAGATCCAGGTGACGAAGGTCTCAGCGGCGATGGTCTTGGCGACCAAGGTCTCGGCAGCGAAGGTCCTGGTGACAAAGGTCTCGGCAACATCTGAACTTCTGAAGCACGTACCAGCTCTCACGTTTCTCTCTTAGCTCGGGTCTATGATAAAGGTCAATATAATTGTTCACTTGCAATTTTCCATTTTTTCATGTCTCTGTCGATCAGTCTGTCCAGTTGGTTTACTATCAGTCTGTCCAGTCTATAGTGACTTACTGTCGGGTAGTGAAGGGAGCCCCTGCGTGGGCCATCTTGCTATGTTGAAAGTCAAGTAGAATTGGCCTCGGCCTCAGTCAGTTTCTAGGAGAATTTAGGTAGTTTTTTCGGTGCTGCCCCTATGTGGAAGCTTTTTGAGTCAAGTCCAGGATACCCAAAGTGCCACTGATGGCCATGGAAGTACTATTTTACTGCTTGTAATATTTTCCTGTAAATACAATATAATAGAATAGCTAGTTTTACCGAGAAAAAAAAAAAACAAAGATGTTGATGCTTCAAAAAGTCAAACTTCACTATCAAAAGAATCCATGCCTCTCAAATAGAAGAGGTTGAATGATACAAATGCAGACTCTACTAATGACAATGTACAGCTTAAAGAATGAAAATTTCCCTCCAAAAATCTTCTTCTACAATTTATTGGAAAATTTGAACCTTTTTTTTATGAAATAAATCTTTAAAATTAAAATTGTAAACGAAATCTTCTACCTAAATTAATTTATTACTTAAACTATATAATATTTACTAAACAATTGAATGCTTTTTTTAATTTTATTATACCTTCTAAAACAAATTAATCCCACATTCACCGTGTTATAAAACAATTCCATAATGTTAATTTTATCATAGTTTCTTATATCGCCATAACAAAATTAACATGTTAAAATTTATAAAAAAGAAAAAATTAATCCCACATTAACCATACAGTAAAAAAATTCCGTAATTTCCCCTATATAGTTAATTTCATTATCACTATTCCTCACATCACATCAAGGTTTTCTGAAGTTCGTTAAAAGACTCAGAGTGAATTTCTGGAGCAGCTACATTGTTATCAACAACATATTCAACAGAGGATTATCGCATTTGAAAGGTTAGTTAATTTTTCTGTTGTGCAAATTTTAAAATTAAATAAGTTTAATGAAATTTAATTTTTTTTTAGAAGATAAGATTTTTTGTGGGACAGATTTACCCACTATGTCCGTAGTGGGTGTGGTGAGCCTGATAATGCTCCCGGCGACCCAACTGGCCCGTGAGTGAGGGGCAGGGGGATTGGCTGCATAGTAACTCGCCCCACCCCGTTGGCGCAATGGCTCGCCAAGGTGGCAAGCTGATTGGGGTGGCGGGCTGTTAGGCCGTCGAGGCGGGGTGAAAGGTTGGCCATTAGGCAGAGGGCGAGAATCGGCCCACCACCTTGGCGTGCTATTGGGTTGCCCAAGTGGGGGAGAGGATGGCCACCAACCCTCTACCCCACCCTGGTGGCCTAATGGCCTGCCAGGGTGGCGGTCCGATTTGGCCGCCAGCCCTTTGCCCCACCTTCACGAGCCGTTGGGCCTCCTGGGTGAGGCGGAGATGCTAGCACCGCCAGCTTTGGGTGGGGTGGAGGGGGGGGTGGGCCCAGGTGGGTTTGGCGGTGGGGAGGAGGAGCAGTTGTTAGGGCCGCTAGGGTGGGGTAGGGGTGCTGGTTCCAATTGCCAGCCTGGCGTGGCTGGCTGATTATCTGGGGTGGGGTGGCGGGTGCTGTACTGTTTTTTTGTTTTTTAAACTTGTTATGTTTTACAAAATTAATTATCATTTATAATTTTTTTTGTTAATTTAAGCTATTATTTTTTTGTAATTTACTAATTTATACGTGTCTTTTGTTTAAGGAAAATGGCATCAAACAAGATTTCTATGAATCTTTCTAGACCCAAAGGCTTTAAAGGTGGATCTTCAAAAAACACTGGTGAACAAACCAAATCTGAGCTGATAGATACAAATCTTTCAAGTGCCTCAAACGATAAGAAGATGATTTCATACTGGAACAAATCAAAAGAAGTGAAACTTCCAGCAAATGTTTGGCATGTAAAGAAAGAGGAAAGCCAAATGTGCTTATATATTATATATATATAATATATATTATATATATATATATATATTATATTTTATATATATTACATTACATAATAATACATAATACATACATACTACATATATATAGATATACACATACTTGACGATACTAGAATTTATGAGGTGCTGGGAAAGGTCATAGACATGTGTTTGGTACCGAACAGTGAAGTTGTTTGCATACTTATAAAACTGTCCAAGTCACATGAAAGGATTAAATACTAGTTATCACATTCATTGTATGACACGAGAGAGGCATATACAAAGTTGGGTAAATAAATCGTAAATGAGATGAAACGAAATATCATAAGTATTGCTATTTATATTTTTGTTTTGTGTTTTTGTAGCTGTCTCATTATATTTTTATAACTTTGTTTTTATTGACATATGATATTTTGTTTGGCAACATTTTGTTGAAAGTTGTTCAATTATGTTAGGAGGCATTCATTTCATAGAGCATGATATTATGAAATTTATCAGTAGTTTCTACTCAATGTCATAAGAAGATAGTCCAAACAAGAAAAATGTAGTAATTCATGATGCTATAAAAATACATCGAAGGGATTAGAAAAAAATGCCTCTAGTGGATAAATCGAGCAAAGGCAGACAGGTTACTTTTGAAGATGAGGAAGTTGAAACTGACACTGAAGAATATGGTATCGTTACTAAGGATGACATTGGAACTAATGTTAGAAAGGACAAGAGCTGTAAAAGACCAAAAGTAACAATGCCCAAGAATAAATATGTTCTAGATAATGATGAGAATGTTATGAGGAAGAAAAGTAAAGTTGAATATTCTGAAGTAGTCATTACCAATAGTCAAGATCATAGTGAAAATTCAAGAGAAAGCAGAGAAATCATTACACCAGGAGCTAATTTAGAGGATGGTGTTATTAAAATAAAACAAAATTCCATTCGACAAAACTTGACAAAGAGAAACTTAATTGAGGGTGGTTGTACATTTCAGCGTAATGTGAGACAATTCTATAAGGCAAGTGAAAGACAATGTAAATATAAAATTAGAAAGACACACCACCTGCATGTTCACAACTTGAAGACATTGATGAGGTACAACCCATATGCTCATGTGGTTAATTATGTGCTTCTTGTTGATTCAGATCAAGTTCCCAATAAAGAATAATTTAATAATTCAAAATGTTTTGAATACAATTATTATGTGCTTGGGGGGAATCATTCTATAGAAGCTCAAAGGAAATAGTGAAATGTATCATTTATGTTGGTTTATCAAATACAGAAGAAAAGTTAGTGGTATGGGATCATAATTCAGATAATGAATATAGGATGTATATGACTTTCATCCAAAGGGTTAGATTTATTCATAGTGAATTTGAAGAAAAAATTGGCGGGGATAAGCTAAATGTTACTATATATTTCCGAAAGGAATGGCGTATGGGAATAGGCTATCAAATTGAGGAGAAAATCAATTCAAAAGGTGGCAGAGTAAATATTGATTTATTCATAGGTATTGATAACATTTTCTAGCTGGCATTTAGAACTGGAGAGATATGGGAATTGATTAATGAGATTTTTAGCATGTGGGAGAACATTGGCTTAAAAACCATAAGGTCAAAAGGTCTAAACCATTGATATGTAGCAACAGTAAATCAGGTCCTGAAATGAAGCAGGTTCCAAAAGATATGACTATCACACCTTGGAGAGCATTGCAAGGAGTGAAGGATGAAAAAATTGTCAAAGAAATATTATCTCGTGTGAGATCAGGGGAATTAACATTGGAGTAAATGTCTGAGGAATTTCAAAAGTAAGTTTGTTGAATTTTTTTTTTTTTTTTCTAGATTATAATTTTCTTTTAAATATAGCATATTGTTCTTTGTAGTATTTGTTATACATATCATTATATTAACTTTTTTTACTTTATCTATGTAGTCATAAATTTTACATGAAAATACAAGAACAAATTGTTAAATTGTTGAATGAAGATAGTCTGGATGGTGTTGTACGCAACTATCTAGATTCAAGTTCTACATCAACATTTAAAAAAGTTTATCTTGCATTTAAAAAGGTATGTTGATTTATACATTCATTTTTATTCATCTATATACTATTTTTATTTTATAACTTACACATATATTTGTTTATTTTATTAAAGATGAGGAAGGATGCAAATGGAGCACCAGATAGCTTCATAACCTTTATCGAAAAACTTATGATGGAAATACTGAAGAAGCAATGTCTTAAGAATGTTGAACTTGATCCAACTCTTACTTATTTCATTTAGAACGGGTTTGACACTATTCAATATCAAGTAATACAAGGCGACTATGAAGACATTGCTAAACTCATACCTAAAAGGGATTATGCCCTAGTTATTGCAGATATTCCCCATGGTTTCAATATTCCAAACATTGAATACGATAGTGGCCCTTATACTTATCAAGGTCTTTGTAAAGTGGTTACGATATTTTTAGAAGTCACATCATCACCATTATGGAGATTTGTGACATTTCAGTCAGGCACACAATTGGCAATGTTATTGTCAAGCTTCAAGGGGAAGACAAACTCAAGGATGCATCTTACATGGTAAGATGTTGAAAATGTATATTTGATTATTAATAAAAAAATTCATTTATGTACAATTTAATTGAACTTTTACTATTTCATGTTATAGGAAAAAGTCAAATATTCTTAACCGTGAAGATCAAGCATTTATAAATGATTGTGAGGTCATCCATATTGATAGTTGGGAAAAAGATGATAGTTGTATGTCTATGATTTTTAATTGGGTAGATGAAAAGAGTCATAGCCAAGTACTAGCTTATGATGCAAACTAACATATGAAGACGAAGAAGCAAAAGGAGAGATAGTTAACATTTATCAAAAACCACAATTATTGATTAACTATATTATAGACATATGCTCAAATGAAGGAGATTGGATTCTGGATTTATTTTCTGGCTCAAGTAAGTTTTATTATATGGAATTGAATTTCAATATCTTATTTATTATTTTATATTTCATTGTACTAATTTACTTCATTATTTCTTTTGTGCTTGAAAATTAGGTACAACACTAACATGTTGTGAGAAAACTAACATATGAAGACGAAGAAGCAAAAGGAGAGATAGTTAACATTTATCAAAAACCACAATTATTGATTAACTATATTATAGACATATGTTCAAATGAAGGAGATTGGATTCTGGATTTATTTTCTAGCTCAAGTAAGTTTTATTATATGGAATTGAATTTCAATATCTTATTTATTATTTTATATTTCATTGTACTAATTTACTTCATTATTTCTTTTGTGCTTGATAATTAGGTACAACACTAACATGTTGCCTTCAAAAAGGAAGAAATTGCATTGCCATTGAAAAAGATCCAATACAATGCAATTTTATTTAGCAGAGAATTAATGCTCTTCAATTTCTTTTTATTGATCCAGTTAGAGTGGAGCCTTCCATTAATCAGGAAAAAATTACATAATGTACACTTTTTTAACGGAGCTAAGAATAGCAACACCAGCTCTATGAACACTCAACAGACAGTTGAGTTGACACAACCATGTACCTTGCTCATACAAAACTACAAAAGGAATGATACTTAAACTACCAATGAACTACTCATTCTTATAGTTTCACCCTAGAAAACCTGCCTTCCAACCTAACCCGATGATCTGATAATCACCCTATGAGTGACCTCAGTTGAAGATTTATTAAACAAAAGGTATTACAGACTCATGTGCTGGTGTGTGTTCTGTGTTATTGAAACAACGGATCAATCAGATTACCAATACAAAGACATTTTAAATGGAAAGACAACAGAGAAATACAATAAGCAACACAAAGACACAAACATTTTTTAATAAGGAGTTCACCCTATTCTCCAAGGCTACATCTCCAGTCCAGCTTCAGTGGTGGCCTTGTTTTATTGCATCTTACAACAGAGAATTTACAATACAAGGAATCAATATGAGTTCTCCTGACAGTAGATTTTGCTTGGCAGGGTGGTTCTTAGATTCCCCAAGCCACTCGGAGTACATAGACTTTTGTTCTTCCTGCCAGTTCTGTGACCTTTGGTCTACAGTGGAAAGAGCCAACTGTGATGCTCAATTAGACAGATTCCTCTATGGGAAGGCTTGAATCTTCAAGCTCTTTGGTGCTCGATGCTGCCTGTGGTCAGGTCGACTCTCTGTCTCCTCTACTTGGCTTTACTATTCTGTGTGTTCAGTCCTCTTCTCAGGGTTCACTGTTCACTGTCTCTCTGGTTTCTTGGACTCCTCTCAAAATCCTCCAACTCCATTCGACTGTCTCCATCCATGGCTTTAACCATTCGATCCCTATGTCTATTCTGTTCCTCTCCCACCTGCGTCGATTCACCTTCTGCAGTTGTGCTTGGCGTTCCCTATTCGGCGTCAGCATGAACGCTCGAGAAGTGCCACGTGTCTCCATCTAATTGGTGCCATCATGCTTCATCGATTCGTTTCTTTGGTTATGTCGTGGATACGTTCTTTCTCCACCGCGACAGTCAACGGATTCCAAATCCTTTTAAATCACAGCTTATTTCCCTGTCGATTTCTCTTCTTTCCATTGGGCGCAATCTCAGCCATCTGATGTGGGCTCCTCCAAATCCAACATCATACGCATGTTGAGCGTGGTTGACTTGCTCGACCGATAGCACGTGATCACGACAGTTTTTCTCTCACCTCCACTGCCACGCGTCGATCGTTGAGTGGGATCACTCCGCTCCTGTCCAAAACCTCTTACCATTTAAGGGCACTCCGATCAAAACTACAGGTTTTCCAGAGTGCAGGTCCCGCCTTTGTCCTTTAGCACCTTTTTTTCTCCGCCCATGGTTCTCTGGCTCCCAACATGACCAAGTTCTTAAGGCTTTTCCATTTTAGCCTTTTTTGCCCAGCGATGCACTATTAGCGCTAATCGTGCATCAAAATCACCTCCTTTTCCCGATTTGTGGCTCCCAGGGGCTGTTTTGACCTCCTGTGCAATCTCCATGGGCCTCGGTCAGTGCGCTTTGACTGAGGTCATCGTCGTTCCATGTCAACTACCATGGCCACTGGTTCAAGGCATTTTTTTATCATTGTTTTGGAATTTTCAAGGAATTGTTCAACTCGATATAGTCATGGGTTTTTGACAGTATTTTTTGGATCCGATTCGAATCATGGCCTCCCTACTAAAAAAGATTTTGGACCACCAAAAGTTGGTTTTTTTCAAGCATCGACTAAGTGAGGAAACTACTGTCTCACTTGTCCAATCTCAATACACTTAGTGTTGCTCGGTTTCAAACCTTTAAACCCAATCCTGAGGTATTCCACCTGTCCACTGCGTGTCGTCCTTACCTTCCTGTCCAACACTCTGTCTTCCTATAACTCATTAAGGTATTCAAGTAGCAGGTCATCAACAGAAGGTAATTGAATCTTCTCCTCAGGGTCGTCAATCATTGAAGGTTCAAACAACCTCAAACAATCTAGGTTCATGACTAAGTAGATGTGCATGTAAGCTAGCAAATCAATGCGAAAAGTATTCTCACCAATCTTCTCAAGTATCCTGAAGGGTCCATACCTGATAGGTTTTAGCTTTTTACCTTCACCTTGCATTCTGTCCTTGCTGATATACAGCTAGACTTGGTCTCCAACTTGAAAACTATGCTCCATCTGATGCTTATCATGCCTAGCCTTGTACTTGGCCTGGCTCCTTTACAGCTATTCATATACTGCCTGGTGGATCTCCTGGATCTAATCAATGAACCTGGTTGTCTTGTCCACATCACTGTGTCTATCAACCATGGTAGCTTTACCAAAGACAAAATCCAAAGGAGACCTTGGTATGAAACTTAAACAGGTCTCAAAATGAGATCTCTGTGTAGAAGAGTGTTTGGCTCTATTGTAAGCATGCTGCACATAGCACAAGTGCTCATCCCAAAGCTTAGGATGTTTGCTGTAATATCCTCTCAGTAACTGGATCATCGTCCTGTTAACTACTTCTATCTGGCCATCTGTTTATGGATGAAAAGTTTTTCTTT
The DNA here is from genome assembly GCA_000404065.3 of Pinus taeda. Classification (NCBI taxonomy): domain Eukaryota; kingdom Viridiplantae; phylum Streptophyta; class Pinopsida; order Pinales; family Pinaceae; genus Pinus; species Pinus taeda. The sequence goes on from APFE031419815.1 coordinate 38,350, forward strand.
TCTTTAATTTGGTGTCCATTAGTTCCCACAAAATCGACCAAAACTTCGCCACAAATCAGATGTCTCGATCAGATACAATAGAAGTGGGTAATCCAAAATGAACCCATACATGTTCAAAGAATAATTTTGTAGTTTGTTCAACTATAATCTGTTTACTACAAGGTATCAAAATACACATTTTGTTGAACCTATCCACAACAACATATAGATAATCATGACCTTTCCTAGATTTAGGCAGTCCTCCAACGAAATCCATGGAAATGCTTTCCCAAGGGTGAGAAGGAAATGGCAAGGGAGTGTACAAGCCTAGTTTTCTATTGTTGGGCTTGCTTTTAGCACACATGGCACACCCCTTTACATATCTAGAAATTGTCTCACGTATTTTCGGCCAATAGCAAAACCTTTGCAGCTGTGCAACTGTTTTACATACCCCAAAGTGACCTGATATCAGAGAAGTGTGTGCTTCCCTAATTATCTTTGCTCTCTCAGTTTGTGGAATGCAGAGTTTCCCACAATGATATAAGATTCAGTCCTTCACATGATAGTCCAATTCTTCTACTCTTTTTCCTTGACTCAAAGTTGCATATACATCTTTAAAGTCCATATCCTGAGCATACTGTTCTATGTAGCTTTCATGCAGCACAAAATTATGCTTAAGTATGGTAGATGCATTTATAATGGGTCTAGATAACATGTCTGCAACCTTGTTATGTATGCCCTTTTTATATCTGATGACCAAATGAAACTGATGTAGAACCCCATCCAAATGTAATGTCTTGATTGCTGCAATTTAGTTTGGGAGTGTAGATATTGAAGTGGCTGAGGATCAATATGTATTACTGTTTCTTTGCCCATTAAGTAATGTTTCCACTTTTTCACACTCTGAACTAATGCATACAATTCTTTATCATATGTAGGATAGTTAACTACTATAGGATTGAAAGTCTCAGAATGATAACATATGGGTTTACTGTGTTGTGTCAAAACTGCTCCCATGGCATAGTCACTAGCATCAGTTTGGATCTCAAATGGTCTTTGTAGATCTGGCAGTGCTAGTACAGGTGCTGTACTAATCTTTTCTTTCAAGGTGTCGAAGGCTTTCTGCTTTTTGCCTCCCCGCTGAAACACCTTGTTCAATCTTGTCAAAGCATGTAAGGGAGCTACAATTGAGGAAAAGTTTGAAATGAAATTCCTTCAATAAGGTGTTGCGCCTAAGAAGCTTCTCACTTCTGTAGCAGACTTGGGTTTAGGCCAGTTCATGATGACTGCCACTTTAGAGGGATTTATTTTCAATTCACCACCCCCTACTATATGACCCAAATAATTTAGAGATGTTTTGCCAAATTCACATTTTGAGAGTTTAACATAAAAATTTTCTCTTTTCAAATCATCTAATGTCTGCTTAACATGCTTTAAGTTTTCTTCCCACGTTTTACTAAAAATCAGAATGTCATCCAGATACACAATAACAAAATCATCAAGAAAAGGCCTGAGTACATCATTCATTAATCTCATGAAAGTAGCAGGAGAACTGGTCAAGACAAAAGGCATAACCAGCCACTCATACAATCCCTGCTTTGTTTTGAAAGCAATTCTCCATGCATCTTGCTTTGTAACTCTGACCTGATGGTATCCACCATGCAAATCTAGCTTGGTGAAATAAACAGCTTCCTTTAATTGATCTAAACGATCATCTATGCGAGGAAGGGGATAACAATTTTTCATTGTTATCTTATTCAGTGCTCAATAATCAATACACATTCTCCATAAGCCATATTTCTTTCTCACCAAAATGATTGGTGACCCACATGGTTTTGTGCTAGGCCTAATGAACCCTTTCTCGAGAAACTCCTACACCTGCTTCTTGATTTCAGCATTCTCTAAAGCAGACAACCTATACATCGCAATGTTAGGCAATGGAACATCTTGCTACAAAATAATATTATGTACTATTCCCTTTTTAGGTGGCAGACCTTTAGGTTCTTGAAACAAGACGTCATACTTTGAAACAACCTTTTCTATATCAACTTTTTGATCAACATTACAACCCTCAAATACATTGGTTTTATCAGGTTTCTTTTCCTTTACAACCATTAGTAAGAACTGTTTGCATGAATTTATCATTCTTTTCATTTGTCCTGAGTTTATGAGAGTATAATTATTCTTGAGCTTATGAGCTCTTACAAAGTATTCAATTCCATCTTTAACAAGTAGATACTTGTTCTCAGCTCTATAGAAAATAGCCTTTCTATCATACAAGTAAGGGCTTCCAAAAACATTTCCACGTATATCCAAAGCAATTATATCTAACTCAACCTCATCTACAAATGCTGACCCAAAAGAAAACTTGAGTTTGCGCTGTCTAGTCACTTGTAGTTGTGCTTTATCATTCAACCATCCTAATGGGTATGGTTTCTTATGAGGTGTAGTTACTAATCCCAATTTCTTTACAATTTCTTTGGAAATCAAATTTACTTGCGAGCCATTATAAAAAAAAGTATCAATCTTTTGATTTTTGGAAATAACTCAAATATGGAAAAGCTCACGTCTTTTTCTCTCATTTTCTTCATCAATAACAAATTGAGCAGAATTACTAGTAGATTCTTCAGAATTCTTACCTTTTATACATGTGGCTGCGATGATTGTTTCATCTCTTGAGTCTAACCCTAAATCTTTCTAAATAGTTGTAGCAGTCTTCTTCTTTTTGCCCTCGGACTTCTTAGGTCTCAGCTCTAGACGCAGAATCCAACAGTGCTCATCATCATGCCCCTCCTTTTTACAGTGAGTGCATGAAGCTTTACCTTTTTGTGCAGTGTTAGCCTTCTTTGCTTTCCACTTCTACTTTCTTTTCTCCTTGCTCTTGCTTACAGTGGGTTGGGATGGTCCCCCAACTTCTAGATTTCTATTCTTTCCTCTATCCTCTAGATGAGTAGCTTGTACAGATACCTCATCTATACTAGTGGGATTAAACATGAGGATGGTATGCCTCATGTAGTTGTGTAGACCACCAATGTACTTCAAAAGAGTCTTTGGTGAGTCTAATGAGGTACCCAAAATCAATGCTCTCTTTCTAAACTCTTGAGTATACCCTTGCACACTTTGCCCTTTTAGCTATCAAATAGTTTGCTAATTCATCATGGCTTGTTGCATGTAGGCCAATGGATAGAACTGCTTTTTTATTGCAGCAACAAATTCACTCCAGACAGAGATGGTCTTACCATGTTTCTTCATATCAGCTTGGGTTCTTCCTTCCCACCAAACCAAGACAGTGCTACCTAGGCATAGGCTTGTCAGCTGAATTTTTCTCTTGTCTGAGTCAGTGTTCTGTACTCTACAATACACATCAATTTTTCTAATCTAATTTTCCAACTTTTCAGCATTTAGCTCTCCATCATATATAGGAAAATCAAATTTAACATCTAGCTTAATCAAAGATGCTTTCTTATTATGCACAAAGCTATTAGGAGGTGTGAGAAAGCTTTCCTCTTTCCCTTTTCCTTTTGAGTGGTCATGGGAATGAGACTCATCTTCGTCTTTATTTTGTTTAGAACCTGATGAATCTTCATCCTTGTGCTTTCTAAAGTCCCTATACATTTCTTCTACCATAGAATTTATAGCTAGAAAACTCTCTATGAATTGAGGGTCTGGCCCGATAGAACCTTCCTTTGACATTGTCTTCTGAGAATAGACTCTCCAAATTTTAGGATTAGTTTCCGCCAACTCTCCTTCTCCTAATTTGAGCTTTGATCTAGTGAGCATTCATAGCTAAACCAACACAAGCTCTAACCTCACAGCTTAAAGTTCTGATACCACTTGATTTGATAATCACCCTATGAGTGACATCAGTTGAAGATTTATTAAACAAAGGTATTACAGACTCATGTGCCGATGTGTGTTCTGTGTTATTTAAGCAACGGATCGATCAGATTGCCAACACACAGACATTTAAATGGAAATATAGTAGAGAAATATAGTAAGAAACACAAAGACACAAGAATTATAATAAGGATTTCACCCTATTCTCTAGGGCTACATATCTGGTCCAACTTTCAGTGGTGGCCTTATTTTATTGTGCCTTTAAGCAGAGAATTACAATACAGGGACTCAATGTGGGTTCTCCTGAAGTAGGTTTTGCTTGGCAGGGTGGTTCTTGGATTCCCCAAGCCACTAGAGTACACAGACTCTTCTTCTCCTACCAGCTCTGTGACCTTCTAGTCTTCAGTGGAAAGAGACAAATGTGGTGCTCAGTCCGGATAGATTCCTCTATGGGATGGCTTGAATCTCTCAAGCTCTCTAGTGCTTGATGCTGCCGCTGGTCATCTCGGCCCTCTGTCTCTTTCTGCTTTTGCTTTACTGCCTTCTTCTCTGGTTTCTCTCTCTCATTTTTCAGTCCTCCTCTGGGGGTTCACTTTGACTGACTCCAAAACTATGTATTCTATCTTTGTTCATGGCTTTTAGCCATTTGTTCCCATGCCTATTTGGTTCCTCTTCTGCCTCTGTCGATTCACCTTCTGCATCTACGCTTGGAGTTCCCTGTTTGGCATCATCATGAACACTCAGGGAGTGGCCACATGTCCTCTAAATGGAGCGAGCCTGCTTCGTTGGTTTGTTTCTTTAGTTACGTTGTGGATGTGTTCTTCCTCCACTGTGGTGGTCAAATGGATTCCAAATCCTTCTAAAATGCGGCTCATTCTTTCGTCGATTCTACTTCCCCCAGTTAGGCTCGATCTCAACCATTCGATTTGGGGCCTCCAGATCTGACCCCATATGCACATCCTACGCGGTTGACTTTCTCAACCAATAGTGCATGATCAATAGTGGTTTCCTCTCACCTCTGCTTGCCACGCATCGATCTATGTATGGAATTTCTTCGCTTTCGTCCAAAACCTCTTACCATTTGTGGGAACCCCGATCAATACTGTTGGTTTTCTAGAGCGCGGGTCCCGCCTTTGTACGTTAGCACCTTTCGCTTTTCCGCTCATAGTTCTCTGATTCCCCCACGTGAACGAGTGCTAGAGGCTTCCTCCTTTATAGCCCTATTCACCCAGTGAAGTGCGATTAGCACTAAGTGCACTAATCGTGCATCAAAAACCTCCTTATTTTCCTAATCCAAGGCTCCCAGGGGCTACTTTGACCTCCCATGCAGTCTCCATGGACCTTGGTCAGCGTGCTTTGACTGAGGTACTTGTCGTTCCACGCTGGCTACCATTTCCACTGGTTCAGGGTGTTTTTGATTGATGTTTTGGAATTTTTAGAGATTTGTCCCGACCCGATATAGTCATGGTTATTTGACAGTTCTTGATGGATCCAATTCGGATCACAGGACCAAGCATCTACATCATTGCGATAGATAGGAAAGAAGCATTCTAGGGTTTCCAATGACCCTCTACATCCCTCCCCTCTCTCTTTCATCATAATATAAATTTCGCCGACCATTATACCAACCGCTATATTGGGATTGATGTGGGCATGTAAAATCATTCTTTGCCTGATAAAGAAGTGGGCAAACTCAAGAGTCATGGGAGTAGATGAAGGGGCATGAGGAAAGGCCAAGTGTCACAGTAGGTGAATAGTCACCTCATCTCAATAAATGTTTCCCTAGGCCTCATTACCAAGGACTTTAGCACTCGAGTTGAGGCCAAGATAGATAGTTGATTTATGCTTGAGAGCTAGGTCCACTTAACTCTTGGTAGCTACTAGAGTGGATCTGTAGTAGGTTTAAGGTTTTGGCATCGGGCAACAGTATGAACGGCCCATGTTCCACTATTGGATATTGACCAATTGCATGATATGTATTTGAAGCTGCAGCAATATTAATAAGATTTTTTCCTTTACCTTTTGCACTTATTCCTATGCTTACTCATGGTGGTTGTATTAGTCATCTGGTACCTCACCATATTTTTATGTGTGCTTTCATATAGTACGCAAGATGTTATGTACTCATACATAGTGGTTTCATGTATGTTTCACTTTCAAATCTATGTTTACTTGTTCCTTTCCATGTCAATGACCTATTCTGAACTACTTCGCAATTTACCTCTAGCAAGTTCATGCTTATTATGTTCAATGGGGTTTTATCTCACTAATCCCTCTCATCGTTTATCTCTTCTTATCATTGATGTGACTTGTTTGTACCTCTTTCTGAATTTTGTTTCACTGCCCGAGCACTTCCTTCTTGCCCCACTCTGACACCTTCTCATTTGATAACCAAGAGTAGAAAACATTCATGGAGGTAGCTGGGCTCACATACCAGATGGGGCTCCTATCCCAAAAGGTGTGAGGTCTAATTGGTACTTCACATCAGGGAGACGCCTTAGTCATTGGCGATACATTTTGGCTCGTCAATAGATTCCTAAGTAATTGAATGGATTCATGAACATACTTATGATCTTTTTTTACAACTTATCATCAGCCTAAGAGGCCTGTAGATCTTTGAATTGATATGAGTATGAATTTGATCAAATGGGCCTAATTATAATGAATGGAAAAATCTTTGTTAACCAAATGGATGCTTGCATTAAAATTACTTGTCTATTAGGTCAGCATTTACCCATATACATACTTACATACATATATACATACATACATATATATATATATATATATAATATATATATATATATATATATTATATATATATATATATTATATAGATATTATATATATATTATATATATATATATATATATATATATATATATATATATATAATATATATATATATTATATATATAATATATATATATATATATAGATATATATATTATATATATATTAACAATATGGTTCAACTATGCATTTGCATATCAATTTCAGACCGAGCTCATATTTAAGCTCAGGAGGGATAGCCCAGGGAAATTTAAAGGACATAAAATTATCTTGAAGTTTAAAAACATTGGCGAATCTCACTAGTCCCTAATATACAAACTATAAAATGTTTACTGATGCATTTGTAAAATTATTCAAATTTATAATGAATTTATATATACTCTCTATATAATGTTGGCAATTTTTCAGGTAAAATAATTTTATATTGTAAAATTTGGGTGAATCATTTTTTATAAAAAATGGAAATTAGCGAATCTTTTTTTGGAAAAGAATGGAAAATTAGCCCCTAAAATTTTCCATGGATAGCCTGTAATGACTTTTATATACACTTATGCCTAGGAAAAATCCCTTTATACATACATTTATAATGACCAAGTGTCGCAAGATTGGAATTCCAGGGTTCATAGGAGTAAAATGGGACTTAGGCTTAGTCATTGTGTGATCAGACACCATGTCCAAGCCGTTGATAGTGGGGGTTAAGAACCATTTTTGAGGGCTAAAGGAGTGGCTCCGGTTGGCTTGTATGGGCCTGACCCAGGTTCAGAGGTGATTTAGCTAAGCGAATCCCCGTACTATTGGCCCTTTCGGCAACAGTCCACAAAGCGCGGACTGAGGTCTCACCCGAAGTAGTATGGGAAGGTGCTAGAACCAGGTTTCCGCACCTTGGGGATGTCTGATGAGCTTCTGTAGGTCCACGGTTTAACCCTGTCTACACATCATTATGCACAATTGTTATTCCTTCGCAACCTTTGATGCTACTTCCACGTAGCCCTACTTGGGCGCAACCCATATCATACCCAAGTTCCTTGCTATTTAATCTATTATTACCCGATTACTTAACTTATTTGTGTAAGGCTAGTGATTATTATAGCATATCCAGCAATAATATCAGTTCATGTGATAAATAAAATAGTATAAATATAAAGAAGGCAACGCACAAGCAGATACACAGAAATAGGAATCAACTTCTCCTTATTATTCTTCGAACAAGATTATAGACTCGACACCTCCCTGCGCACTCAGCTGCAATGGTCCGCGCACTCAACTGCGGACTCTACTAGGCCTCTGCGCACTCTGTTGTAGAGCCTCTTCCTACTACTAAGACCTAATACACTACTTTTTCTCTATGCTCAAACCATGCGTATTCATCTCTCTCATTCGCTATCTTTACAACTTAGAGCCTCACTCTATTTATACAATCCCATGGTCCATGGACCATGGGTAGGCCGACATGACATTTCATTACTTTACCATACTTAGGGGACAACCCTATGGCTCATCCTAAACTTTGCGCTTTGCGCCCGTAATTCGCAGAGTCTTACAATACATTTGACGAAAACTTGGGCTTTGAGCCCCAAACCATGCTATGGGTGATTCCATGCCCAACAGGCCCCCAACACAATCATCATGACTCATATCGAGTCACTCTGTTGGTGTGGAAATATTTGCGTGGAGCCCCTCCAATTGGTCTTGTACTGCTTAGAGGTCCGTGGCGCACTATTCTGTGGTTTGCTAGACCCGTTGCATTCTTGCTTCTGAATTATCCACGTCTGAATCATGTCCTTACCTTGGTATTGACATCTAGTGCATGTGTTTATAGTCCTGCGCCCTTGTCTAGCTCCTCAGGTCACGAAGATTGTGCTTTGGCTGATTAGTCAGAGAGTCAGCCCACCCATGTAGGGTTTCAAGCAAATGCCATTTACTTTTCTTGCGAAGGGTTCTCCATTTAGTTTGACTAGTTGGACTGCGCATTCATCTATAACCTCCTTTACCACATATGGTCCCATCCAGTACATTCTAAATTTTCTAAAAAAATTTCAAACTTACTTTCATACAATAGTACTAAGTCATTTACCTTGAAGGTGCGCAAATTGATATGGTAGTCATGCCAGGCCTTTTCACACTACTTTTGTACCTGTTGATGGAATCCAGCTAGAAACTATTCTAGAACTAGGTTTCCACATCCTTGCACAAGACATCCCATTCGCTTGTTCCATGGCAGAGCTCAGTCTTAGTATACCAATTCATGGGTATGACATCTAGGGTATGATAGAATAAATGTACCCATTGAGGTTGTGGCTCTTCCCTGTAGACCTTGGTCCATTTCACAAGGTGTGTGCATGGATCATCTCGTCCATCATATTTGTCTACTAGCTGTATCTGTGGTTTCTCAAATTTTAGGCACATCATTCTTGTGCATCAGTGCCAGTCCTCAAAATTTCCTTGATGCATACCCCACCATCGTGCAGGCATTTCAGCACATCGAACCACTACTGTTCGAGTATTGCACTTTAAAATTTTCTTAGGAATTCATCCACCACTGACAACCCATCATATGTTGGCATATCCCTTGCTTCTATTGTCACACATCGCAGTGATCTAACCGTCATGTTACAATTAACTGTTGTTAATTCGTGCAACCGATTTTGCCATCGCTCTATCTCTTTGTCAGAATCCAAAGTGAAAGAGCTTTCGTGCTCCCATGAAATCCTTCCATCTGCAGTCAAATTCACCCAATCCTCTTCTCATGCAATTATCTTGTAAATGCAATCAAGATTCTCAGTGTATTGTGCTCCTTCGGCTGGATCTAGCGGTACTACTACGCGTAGTGACTTTTTCTCAAAGATCATTTTGGGCTTCTTCAGATTTATGACTCCGTTCATATCGGTAGCCCATTCTATTCCTAGTAGCACGGGATAGGGATTACTATCATCAACAATCTCTATCACTTCAAAATCTGCTTGTGCACTCGCACCTTCAATATCTACTGTTACCCCTTGCAATCTTCCCGTGGGTCTGCCCATGTGTTCCCATGTTTTCTTTGGTAGTACATTCACATCCGATCCCATGTCCAGGATTACCTGATCCATTTCATACCCCTCGATTTGCACAGTCAACCTCATTTCCCTTCCTATGCACAATGCATGCTTTCCCAATTTTTAGATGATGCGCGGTTCTCCTGACCCTGTGCATCTAGTGATAAGTTCTTGTAGTCCTTTAATTGCCTTGCTATTTTGCAGCCATTTCATTTATGTCTCCAGAAAGGTAGTGAACATTGAAGGATCCATCCCTAGTTCTATTTGATCCTTACTACCAAAAGTGGAGGCCTTTGCGAAGCTCTTCTTAGCTTCCATGAACATCTCCTTCACATTCTAAATCAAATTTGGGTTCCTTTGTAGGAGCCTTGTGAACCCACACACTTTCTTCAGGCTGCTTCCCTTTATCATCACCCATGGTCATACCACTCCTGAACATCATGTTTACCTTTGGGTCTTCTTTGCGCAGCTCAGACCTCATCATTTTCAAATTCTGAGTTAGAGGGGGTTGGAGTACCCCTTTATCACGCATCATCGCTATCAATGAAGGGCAGTCTTCTGCCTCATGATTAAACTGAGTATAGTACAAACATGATGTCCTTTTCGAGTTTGTATAATCGTGGGCATAGTACCCTGGCCCTATGCAATTGTAACAAATTAATTCTCTGCAACCCCTTCCTGGTCCTATTCTACCTCGACCTCAACCACATACCTGAAATCCAACACGTGTCATCCCTACATTTGGGTTGAGGGCTCACATTTCAGTCTGTACCCTCTAGGTAGGAGTTCAATCCATCATTAGTTTATAGCTTTGGCAGGGGTGTTCATCATGGCCTACCGACCTGCAGAAATTACAAAACAATTGTTACATCTATGTATAATTCTACAATAGATGACAATTATCCATAGTGTGTTTTCCTCCTATCTAACAGATCGCACACCATAATGCAAGTGCCATGATCAGCCCTACTTGTGCCTCGATTCTTAATGGCATTGGCCCTCCTCCTACCAAGTAGTTCATGAAAACACTAGACAGTGGTCTTTGTCGTGCCCTTGGCCTTTGCATTTTATGCACCATACCTCCTCGCGTGCCTCCAGTTGAGGTGTCCTATCCTATTTCAAACTTTTCATTCCACTCACAAATTTTGCAACTGCGCATGGATTTGTTGGAATCCTAAACCAGGGTCTTATATAGGGGTCTCATGCAATCTCATCACTATTTATAAAGCTTTGACCTACGTGGAAAGTTTTTTTTGTGACAGCACCATCCTTAAGTGTGGTGTCAGTGATGCTACAAACCATGTGCAATGTTATCCATCTGTTAACATCATATTGGCTTCGTGAATCATACTCTTCAGTCTTTGGTTCAAATCCCAAGGGGTCTCGCTCGGGAGCATCATGCTCTCCTTAAACGCGATGATTGATTGTGTCTCTGATTTTGGCTTGCTAAATTCCCTATTCAGCATGGCCTGGATTTCTATGATTCCTACATTTGGGTGGTTATTAGAATGCTTGATATACCATGTTAATGCATGATCCTGCAACAAGCTCAACAATGTAGCTTTCTTAATATTGTAATCCACGATGCCTTGTGCTTCCCATACTGCTCTTACCACAAACTAGAATTGGTCTGGATCTTCATTCCCCACTCCTCTGAATACTAGTAGTTTGATCATACTTGCCATACTGAAATGTGGTGGTGGCGGAGGTGGGGTGGGTGGAGATGGAGGTGAGGAGGGTGAGACGGGTGGTGGTGTGGGTGGAGGTGGTAAACGCGGATTCGCTGCCTTATCAAACTGGCCATACTTCTTGGGGAAACTTTCGCGAGCTCTTCCTCGCTTTCCCATGAGGGTGAAATTAAGGGACTGGTTTCTAATTCTTCACTACGTCCACTTCTATAGATATTCCTACTTCACGTAGCTCCAAACATTAATTTATTCGCATAACACGCTTTTCACACAATAGCATATTAACCCAAGTGTTCAAATATTTAATATACTTACCTCGCGATCCCTTGAGGAAATGTTTCTTTGCCTCACTGTAGTTGACGGTTGTGTCTACCACAAACTTAGCGATAAATCCTCCTATTATTTGGTCGAGCCAATGGTCCATAGTTCGTGCAATCTTATCTCCTGACTCTTCTAGTATGCGCAATAATTCTAGAGTCCAAACTATTGGTTTGTCGAGCCTACACCTTCCCTGGCTGTCTACTAACTTCGCGAGCCACTCATATAGCTCAGAAGGAAAGGATGCAAACAAAATTTCATTGATTTCTATATACAAGTAGCACTCCGACCACTATTCCTTAGATACTCGTGGAGTTTTGTTTTCCTGCGTCGCGAACTTGTGAATCTTCTTGTGCAACCACTTTTAAATTTCTTTCTTTGTTGGATTCTAGTGGCACGACATCAGACATCCCTTATGCGGATCCCAGTCCCGGCAATAGAACAATTTGTTGGCTTTTATGGGCCTAACTCAGGTTCAGAGGTGATTTAGCTAAGAAAATCCCAGTACTGCTGGCCCTTTTGGCAACATTCCGTGGGGCGCAGACTAAGGTCTCACTTGAAGTAGTATGGGAGGGTGCTAGAACCAGGTTTCCGCACCTGGGGATGTCTGATGAGCTTCTGGAGGTCCGCGGTTTGACCCTGCGTGCATGTATCTACGCGCACTTATTATTCCTTCGCAACCTCTGATACTTCTTCTGCATAGCCCTACTCGGCGCGCAACCCATATTATACCCAAGTTCCTTTCTATTTAATATGTTATTACATGATTACTTAACTTATTTGTGTACGACAAGTGATTATTACAGCATATCCAGCAATCATATCAATGCACATGATAAATAAAATAGTATAAATATAAAGAAGGCAATGCACAAGTAGATACACAGAAATAGGAATCAACTTCTCTTTATTATTCTTCGATCAAGATTACAAACTTGACACCTCCCCGAGCACTCAGCTATAGGGGTCCACGCACTCAATTACGGACTCTACTAGGCCTCTGTGCACTCAGCAGCAAAGCCTCTTCCTACTACTACGACCCAATACACTTAGACTTTTTCTCTATGCTCGAACCATGTGTATTCATCTCTCCCATTCACTATCTTTACAACTTAGAGCCTTGGTCTATTTATACAATCCCATGGTCCACGGACCGTGGGTAGGCCAACATAACATTTCATTACTTTACAATACTTACTGTGGACAACCCTATGACTCATCCTATACATCGCGCTCTGCGCCCGTAATTCGCGGAGTCTTACAATAAATTTGACCAAAACTTGGGCTTTGAGCCCCAAACCATGTTGTGGGGGGATTCCATGCCCAACAACTCCCTACCAAACCATTTTGCTAAGAGCTATGACCAAGCATGGAGGCAAGAGAAATCGAGGCATTTAAAGCCAAGCATGTTGTAGCCTTTCACATGTCCTATATGTTTGATACCCATGATATTTTGACATTAGGAGGAGAAAATACCACCAAGATTGAAACATGAGGACAACATGGTGAGTAGGGATTTTTTTTATGTAGTTTATACATCGACGTGGAGGAACCCATGTAACTTCGCTCCATTTTACTTGCAATTTTCAATAGGGTACCATAAGAAATACTTATGGGATTCTAGACCTTGGTTAATGTGGCCATAAATGGCCCATGCCTACATACATTGCATATGTCACATTTATGTTATAGTTTGGGCCATGTGAGGCATAGATAGGGGTTAATTCATGACCTAGTATGAATGCATGGGAAACTAAGGTAACATTGCCATGTGGCAGTGAGGTGGTTGACTCATATATCCATGTGGACACCATGTGGAAGGTCAGCATGACATGGCACTATCTGATAGGCTAATCTTTGAATGACCATATCATTTGACTTGGAAGTCATATTGTAAAACAAATTATATTGTTGCAAAGGTATCAATGAGACAAACACAATGACATCATCCATTTTAAGTTTTAAGAAGGTAAAAGATGGTTGAAAAGTTTAGACCCAATTTACATAACTTGACTTTGGAGGTTGGGTCAGCTTAGTAACTTCCTCCTTTTCCACCTATTAGGGGTTAGGGATAGTAGGGGGTATGTTATAGAGTGGTATCAGAGCTTCCAGGTTCAACACTTGGACTAGATGGGGTCTATCACAGAAGGAAAAATAGGTGAAGGTTCAACTCTAGACCTTTGGGAATAATTGGCACCTTTATAAAAAATTAAGAAAGCATTAGGTCCAATGCCTGGATCTTTGGAGCTAGGGTGGAGTTCTAGCTCTAGGTGTTGTAGCTAAATGTGGATATGGTTGCATGCTATTTATAACATTTTCTTGTGATTCTTATGTAGATTATGAACTATATCTTGATTTGTTGAATGTGCAAGTGAATGTTGGGTGTGGCATTGCAATGGAATGGTTAGACTAAATTCAAGTCCTATGATGCATTTCGTAAATGTGAAAAATTATAAGTATGATATAAGCATGTGGTTTCCTAACTGACCCTTTTGAGGTTGCAGGTGCCATGACTATTGGCCTTAATAATAAGGCCATTTTTTTCCTAAAGTGTTTAAAAAGTTGATCTAAAATGGTAATGGTGGTGTTAGTAAGGAGGCTGAATAAATTATGCAGTTGAGCTAGATTAAAGACTGAATTCGAAAACCTATGATGGCATGATGGTGACATGTTCATATGTGTATATGTATTCCAAATTTCGAAACCAAGATAACATGTATGATTAAAATTATGTCTTGGTTTAAGAAATGTGATTGATAGCAATTTTAAGGGTATAGGGTAACGTGCTTGGCTTAACATGGAAAGATAGCAAATGGCATAAGTGATTGGAAATTGCTTGAGCTTTTATTCATGAACCATTGGGAACATATGAACTCATGGGATTGAGTTGTTATATTGTTGAATATTTTATGTTTTGTGTTCATCGATTGATTCATGTTTGAATTATCCTTTGACTGTTGAATTGCGCACGACCATGCTATTTTGTTTGGTAATTTTATGACTGTTGTCATAAATTTCTTTGTTTTTATGGTTTCCCTTTTTCCCTTGGATTTTCCCCTTTCTTTTCATGCTTTGGCGAGGGTTGGAATTTGATTTTTCAAGTAGTTCTAACATAAAACAATAGCTATAACATTGGTAATAACAACAATGCAAAACAATAAAAAGGTAAAAGGGAGGAACTGGACAAAGAATTCCTTTGGCAAATGTTGTTGAAATCTGATGCATGCTTGCAAAAAAGGTGTTCTCTAAACTCTAATTTTAATTGACATATGTTAATATATGTATGTCCATGACTAAGTGGACTGTAGTATGACAACCAAGTGGGTTGGTAATTTGATCCATGGGGATAATGGATAGTGATATGGAAGCCATGAATATGGCTCAAAAGGAGGTTCTCTTAACCTTTACTCTAATTACATATGCAAATGTATTTTTATGATCAAATTTATATGTATGTATAAATTCCATTGTGTCTAACAAGGCCTTGGTTAAGAATAATTATTATGGAAGAATGATTGTATAAACTTAATTGATGCAAATGTAAATGGCTAGATGGGATGACTTAATAATTTTTCAAATGATATTCCCAGTAGAAAGAGGAATCAGTGGGTCAAGGAAAATCCCTGCCTGATTGATGATTTTAATTTCATAAGAATAATTATTTTATATTCATGTTGTATCATGTTGATCATAAGGAAGTGTTGATGGTATATAAACTAATAATTATACTCAATTGTAGGATTTTCCATGTACTTCACTAAGCACCATGTTGATTCTAGAAGAGAGTTTGGTGGAGTAGAGAAGCTTTGATGATAACATATAGGAGAAACCCCTAAGGATTTTTGGTTGATAATCATACAACATAAATCTGATGATAGCACCACTAAGAAACCAATGAGGCTTGTTGGCTAATAATCAAAAAGTTAGCTCAAATGATAATAAATCTAAGAAACCTAAAGGGATTGTTGGCTAATGATCAATAAGTAGTGGTTGTGCCTTATAGTGATGACAAATCCACTAAAGACTATGCTAGTTGAAAACTTCTTAGAGGCAAAGGCACACAGGGATAGTGGATTGGTAACATCTGAAGGTATTTCCATGGAGTTGGGCTGAGAACACAGGTGGAATTTCCACTAAGTTGCCAAAGAGTGTACTCTTATTCCTTCAAGAGTAATGTAGCTAATAAAACCTCTTCATTATTAACTATATCTCTCTCTCCAATCCTGAACTAATACTCTTTGTGCTCTGCATGAACCCTTATGCTAATTTGTAGCCGCTATGGTGTAACAGTCAAGAGTTGTTGAGAACACCTGATAAATTGGGTTGTTAAAAACATGTGTGTGAATTCCTAAGAAACCATTCAAAGATAATACAAGAGGTATACTTAAAAATATTAAAAAATATGTATGATGAATCTCATGAGAGATTGTACGCCATGTTATAGGAAAGCATGGATATTTCCTAGTCTAGGTGAACGAAGTTGACTAAAAAGAGGATTGCAATAACATGAAGATATTAGAGTGTGGAATCAAAACAACTAGAAGACCTCAAAAGAGCCATTGAAAGATGATCAATTTAATGGGCATATATATCCATTGAGTTTTTGGGTATGCGACTAAATATGTGAATTGTAATTGTAATCGAGTTGTAAATATAAAGCTCCAAATAATTTTTGTTCAGTTTAAGGAATTTTTTTATTTTGTATTTGGTCATAGAACACTAAGGATGGTGTTCTTGTAAGGGGGTGGGGATTGTGACATCCCTTGCAGGTTAATTCCCCTTGTAATCATTTTCCTTGTAATTATGTAAGCATAAAATTAAAAATGACCAAGAGAGGGACACAGATTCCATTTCTTGAGGAAGTGGATTATTTTAAATATCATTCATAGGCGAAATGAATGGTTTTTAAAGGGCTAACTATGTGTTAATTCATCTAGAAAAATGAAGCACAAACCCATTTGTCTTTGGGCAAGAACTACAAGCAAAGGAGTAACGAATTAAATTAGTATTGATTACATTGTCGAGGTTGCTAGTATATGTAGGCAACTTAGAAAAGGATAGAACCATAATGGTTGAGAAGGAGGAGGAGATACTTGGTAAGACACTACTTCATTCAGTCAATTAGAATGACCACTAGAAGCAAAGGGCAAGGGGTATAGTGAATTGGGACAATATTCTTAAACACAAGAAAACAAAGTAGGCTGAGAGGCTCCTGTTGAAAATACAGAGAGGAGGTTGAGAGGCTACTATTGAAATGAGAAGAGGAGGTAGTGAGGCTCCTATTGATAACATAAAGAGATAGATTCGAAGAGGCTCCTATTGTAAAGAAAGAATCATACATGATTAATATGCATAGGAAGAAAAGAAAGGAACATGGAAAAGATGAGGTCAAGAGGATCCTGATGGTTAAGATGCTCTGTTGAGAGGGTAGAGAAGATTATCAGGATTGAGAATTCAGAGAGAGGAGAAGCTCTATTGATAGCAAAACTGAGAAAACCATAAGGTTTGTTGGCTGATAATCACCAAGAATCTTTGTACATAAATAGTTGAAAAACCCATGAAGCTTGTTGTCTATTAATAACAAAGTTAGATCTTATAATAGTCTAGTTGAGAAACCCAAAATTCTTGTTGACTGGTAATCACTGAGTAGTGTTTATGCCTTATAGGGATGATAAATCCACTGGAGACTATGTTGGTCTACAACTTCTAAGAGGTAGAGGCACCCAGGGCTAGTGGGATGATAACCTCTGATGGTATTTCTATGGGGTTGGGATGAAATCATAGGTGGAATTTCCATTAAGCCATTAGAGAGTACACTCTTATTCCATTAGGAGTAATGCAACTAATAAAACCTCCTCACTATTAAATTTATCTCTCTCTCCACATATGAATTGAGACTCTCTTTTCCAAAATTCCCAAAGAAGTTGAGTTGTTGATTTATAAGTCCCTCTACATAAAATAATGTGTTCCCTACCTTGTGTACAATTATGGATGTTATAGGATAAAATGCATGGTGTATGGAGAATGGAGATACCCTCAAGGGTCTTCCCAGGACCCTTGGCAGACTGTAAAATTAGCAACATCCATCACAAAGTTACATGCATGTCCATAAACATTAACTAACTATCAAAGAAAAACAGATGGATTACCTCAAGCCTCCGTGTAGATTTGCTGGAGAGCACAATGCAGCTAGGTGGAAGTCCCCTGAGCCGGCTCTAGATCAAGTCCTGCACATAGAAGAGACGAGCATAATCACAACATACAACCTTGATAACTAATACATGAATACATAAAAGAAATCTAGTTACACATAACTAAGCTACTCATGCTAAAAGGTATTGGACAAATAAGTAAATGAATGATAGTAACAACACCACATAGTAGACAGTACAACTATAGTTCTATATTAATGTCGAAAGAGTGATTACAACCATTTGTTGCATCAGACTTCCCTTACCCCTCTAGCTTCTCTCTCTCTCTCCCTTCTTACCAACTTCTTATGCATAGATTTGAGACTATGCTCAACAATCAAGTAAGCTATCCTTTCAAATGATATAACCTTCATCACCATAGCCCTAGCTTTGTTTATGTAGCAATCGAGTTAGGGTTTCCAAGTTCCTCCATGAGTTCCTTAAGGTAAAATGAAGTTTCCATTCTTTTCAGCTCTTTCCCATTTGCCTCCTTCATTAGGATTAGAAATCCCACAAATAGGTCAAACTTGAGATGTTTTCTTGCTTTTCTTGAGTATATTTAGGAGAAAATATTTAGATATTTATGAGTCAATTCACTTCGTTGACCTTTAGAACTTCATTAGGATCCACTAACATTGTTCCCGAACTAACAACTAGAGTTAGTAGGGTCAATAACGCTCCGTTAGGCTTACAGAGAAGCTTTATAAAGAAAGTTGTCAGTGTATAGCTAGCGTTAGTGTGGAAACAAGGCATGTGATCTTGGTCTTTGCTTCAGCTATCATGTCTTTCCCCTATGAGCTGATGAGGGGGTCATTTTCCTGTATAAAAGATGCCCACTAAAGTGTGAGACCAAAGGCTACGACGATGGCTGAAATAATTTACTTAACTGTAATTTTCCTTCTTCGACAAAGAGAGAGAGAGGATCATAGTTTCGGGTGGTACGGGAAAACTAATACAACACATACATATAAAACTACTAAAATCATGTCCTGAGTCGGGCATTCCCATGCTCAGTAGCTATGTCAGAGTGATTTTCTCATAAAAGAGATATGATGATGTTGGCTGTTGATAAGCACAATATGGATATGATGTCATAATAGGATCATTCTGATGAATTGTCTCCAAAAAACAATATACGTAACTTGGGAGAGGAATCAAGGTTGATTGATGCAATCCTCTACCAAAGGTCTTGACTTTTGCTTCACCGAACAACATAGATTGATACATGTGAATATATGCATTGATGTTGAACATGCACGAAATCATTTGATTACCAGTAAATAATGGATACTATTAACAGACGCGAGGAAGTCCACCAATAATGGTGATGATCTCCAAGATGCACAGTACAATCTAACGAGTGTGAAAGATGTTTTTGTTGTCGAACACCCATAGAATTGCTTAACCAGGAGCCAATAATGAGAACCCCTGATCAAACACAAGGCGACCTGCCACTAATGTCTGCAAGTACCAAGGAACTAAATGTGTTTCTGGGTTGTCTTCCTAGATAGAGTGTTGAAGTTGATAGGAAGATACTTGTCAAAAGGTAGGAAATAATGTGTCCTACATCAATCGACACGAAATGGGACAAGAATGATTTGTTTTTTGAGGAATATTTGAGCATTGGGTCTAAACAATAGAGGGCATGATGAAAGGATATGCTTGATGGGTTGATGGAGGAAACAAAAGGTTAACCCTTGAACAATAGAAGGCACAACAATGGTTTTAACCATGCAACACTAGACTCATGAACACCAACGAGTGTTAGGATATAGAGATGCAAGAACATCGGGGTATTTAGGCTAAACTCATAGGATGGTAGGATTCATATTGAGAGGCTATCACAAGGAAGGTTTATCTGAGGGAGTATCATGTTCAAGGGAACGACTACTACCAAACCATGCTTTCTAATATTGAATGCAGTTGTATTGTCTACTTTCCTCGTCTGATTAGTTTAGTGACTCCAGACAGGTAAACTCATCAATATTTTAAGAATTTAAGAGTCTAAAAAGGACCACGAAAAAGAGCGACTCTATGCCCTATCTGATTAGTTTAATGAGTCCAGACAGGCAAACTTGTCGATATTTTCATGTTTTGAGAGCCTGAAAAGGATCGTAAAAGGAGTGACTCTATATCTTGTCTGTGTAATTTAATGAGTCTAGACTAGACAGCTCGGTGGTCTTTTCATATTTAGAGAGTTTGGAAAGATCATAAATAACGACTCCATGGTGGTCCCTTTGTCATAGTTGTTAACCATGTGCGACAAAAGGTTAATAGTATACCCAAATCGATTACTTTTCCGTGAGTTAATCTATTGAATCCGAATAAAGAGAAACATATGTTCAATAGATTTTAACCTCATTTTGTTACGAGTACGAGGAGACAGACTAAACTCATTTTTCATCATGCATTTTTAATGAGTCACGCGACGAAAAACTCAATACCTTCATCAAATTTTTAATGAGTCAAATGAAGAACACTCAAGGTATCTTTTTCATTTTATTGAGGAAGGAAAAAGAGGTAAAAGAAATACTCATTCCTTCTTCGTAAATTTAACGAGCCCGAAGAATGGGAAAAACTCAGGGATTTTTCAATTTAAGAGCGAGAAATGGTCCCGAAAAAGCAAGTGCTCTAGTTGTTGCCGTAGATTTCTTAATGAGCCCGGTGACAAAAACTTAGGATTTTTCAATTTAACGAGCAAGAAAAGTACCTAAAAGAAATGCTCTAATGATATTTTTTAATTTAATGAGGTAGAAAAAGAGTGAAAAAGAGTTTCTCAGATCTTCGTCGTATGTGTTTGATGAGCCCAATGATGACAAACTCAAGGATTTTTCAGTTTAGGGGAAAGAAAATATCCCATAAAAGAAAGTGCTCATATCTTCTTTGTAGTATTTTAACGAGCCCGAAGGAGACTCGAGGTTTTCCAGATTAACGAGCAAGAAAAATACCATAAAGAGAATGCTCACTCTTCTTCATAGTAGTTTAACGAGCCTAAAGAAGGAGACTCAAGGATTTTTTGGATTAACGAGCAAGAAAAATACCATAAAAGGAATGCTTGATCTTCTTTGTGGCAGTTTAACAAGCCCAAAGAAGGAGACTCAAGGATTTTTTGGATTAACGAGCAAGAAAAATACCATAAAAAGAATGCTTGTCTTCTTCATGGTAGTTTAACGAGCCCGAAGAAGGAGACTCGAGGTTTTTTCGAATTATCGAGCAAGAAACATATTGTAAAAAGAATGCTCAATCTTTCTTGATCTCATGCTTGACAATAGAAGGGTCTATGCCATGCATTTCCTCATAAGACCAAGGAAAAACATTGCAGAAGTCCTTAAAAGGGTAGGTAAAGCTCGCAATTTCCTCAGGATTGCAATTGGCTCCAATCTGTATGTTTTCCACGATGCCTGTCATGACTGAAATATCGATGATCAATGTCTTTGGAAGATTTCCCATGTTTCCCTCTGAGTCCAAAGTTTGGATAGTCATAAATGGTGAGGAAACAATTTCAGGTGTTTCAGATGATAGGATTTGAAGAGGCATCGTGTCTGAATCACATATTGAAACACAATGGTGCGAGTCCTCCCAAGGTTGCTCTTCTAAACCCATGACCTCTCTAATAGCTCCGTCCTTATGTAGGACTTGATTGAGGGGATCGAAAGAAGGATCAGTTATGGGAGGGGCAGTGGTAACGTTGGCCATGACCAAAGTGACCGAAGACTCGAGTGCAGATTGAATGGCCTGGTAGGCTAATTCAACTAGTGATAGTTACATTTTTTCTCCGTAAGTGTCAATGTCTGAAGGGGCCATGAGGATCCAAGGATTGGTCAGTTCGTGAGGAATGGATGAAACCATAGAGACCATCTGTGGAACTGTGGGCGAAGGAAGAGGGAAACAACCCATCAAGAAAGAACCCTTCAATAGACCAGTACCGATACTAACGTAAGAGTCAGGTACACCACCCACTAAGGGTACAGAGCTGCTAGGTAACGGGAAGTAATCTGGGGTGCAAAAGGACATTTGGTCCACTGTGACTATCTTCCCATCCAAGGGAAATAGGATGATGCGAAAGGCTGAAGAAAAAATGGCATTCATGGCATAAGTCCAATTATGGCCCAAAATCAGATTATAGTCCATTTTATGATCCATGACTTCAATATCCACCAATATCGTTTTCCCCCTCAAAGTGATAGGGTAGCTAGCTAGGTAACCTTTTGGGATGAAAGTGTGGCTAGCGAAAGCTTTAAGGGAATTCGATGGCAAGGATAAGGTTGGAGAACCCAAAGCAAGCCAACATGAAGCCGACATGATGCAGAGAGAAGCACCTTCATCGATGACACTTCTGTGTATAAATTTACCTTTCGAAAAAATTTGCACTTGAAATGCAAGTTGGTGGGAAAGGGGAGGTTTACACTTTTCCATGTCGAAAATTGCAAGCATGGAATCCTGTGGGTCGATACCACCAATAGTTGAAAGCAAAGCTTTCCTTTGTTCTGGACATGTTTAAATATTTTGAGTGCCGACATAGCCAACCGCACTTGCGCCAAGTCTTCTACAATGCTATAGTTTTGGGCGGCACGTGCAGATGTATTTTATGTTGTGTGTTGAAGTTCCCTTTAGGGGGGCAAATTACAAGGTTAGCAACCAACCTTTTGATATGAAAATCGTTGGGCAGCAGTGGGTTTTGATTTGAGGAAGGTTCCTCTACATGAGTGATAGGAGCTCCATAGGATTTGGCTCTTGTTTGTAGATCTACCATTTCAAAGGTGTAAATGGTATAAGATCCTTCAGCAGCTGAAGGATTTTGCGAACCACCATTTCCCCCTTGCGGGGGATGGGGTTGGTTTGCAATGAGGTGTTGCTGCTGCTGAGCAAGGAAAGGATTATTAAGGACAGCAAGGATCCTACTAGTATCCTTTTTAGCAATGTACTTTGTGCATTCCTGAATGCATGGGCAGCGATAGGTCATGTGGTCTTCAGCACAGATTTTGCAAAGGAATCTGGTGGGTTTATCCTTTCCATTGTCAGGAGGCACAGTGGCCTTCTGCTTTAGGGTTTACTACTTTGTTGACTGTTCCTTAGAAGGAGTGGTGTTTTTCTTATTCTTCTTGTTCTTACCACCTAGTTTTTGCATAGAATACACAGAGTTTATCGCGATGGTAGGAAGAGCAGTCGATTTGGTAGAGGGGTTCACTGACATCTAGGCAATGTGACCATTGAGTTGTTTTACAGCAACCCTAGAGATTGCGCTGATAATCCCATCAACGCGCGCTCTGGGGTTCTAAGTAGCGGAAACATTAGAGTTGTGAGGGGCATTGGGGATTACATCGTAAAGAGTGCCAGGCTGTGAATATATCAAATCTAAGTGTTGGGCACGACATATGGATTGATCTTCTGTGACCGCACCACCTAAGGCAACATCCTTAGCGATCTGAGGGAGTAGGGACTTGCAGAACCAGTCTGTTAAGAGGTAGTCTGGGAGGAGAGCTTTGACTAACCTTCACCTACATCTCCATTCATGTATATGATCAAAGATGTGGGTGGCAGTATCCTGACGTAATGAAGTGAGGAGCTCTGTCCTAGTCTCATAGAAGATGGGTAGCTGGAAGTGCTTTAAGAATTCCATCACTAGAGCATTGAAGGTATAGATTGACGTGCGTGGTAACTCAAAGTACCACTTAGCTGCATTTCCAGTGAGAGTGCGGGGAAAAATATGTAACCAGACACTATCATCCACCATGGAGTTGGAAACACACCAAAGAAGATAGGTGGTGATATGGGTGCTTGGATCCTCCCCTTGTTTCCCTTCGAACCTAGGGATGTCTATTGGTATTTTATGCAGGATTGGTGGCCGAAGTAAGTTATGATAGATTGGGTTATTTGTAAGTTTGTACAAGTCGGGGATATCCAACTTTTCCAGTAAAGGCAGAGTGTGTGGTGCCCCTGACTCGGACTAAGGCAATGACATATGAATTGAGGATCCTTGCGGTCCTCCCATCATTTGAGTCCCAATATTTTACATAGGCTGCGTGGTATAGTAGTTGCCTTGGGGTATGACATTGTAGTTTGGATTTCCATGGGGATTGTGATGTTGGGGTATAAAATTTCCCCCAAGTTAAGTAGTGCCCCCTTGAATCATTTGAATTTGTGAGTAGCGTGCCCACATGGATTGGTTGGGACCTCCTTAAGGATTCACGCTAGCCACAAAACTAACCATATGTCCTTCATTGACATAAGGAGTGCTCATGTCAATCAGTGACTGACCATGCAGGCCCAAAAATGGAGGGGGAATTGTTACATTCCCGACTGGTATATGCATATTGGGAGTGCCCCTAGATACTTGAATCTAGGGGTTTGAACTATATAATGGATTTAAATAATGAATCCATACAAGTGAGGATAGTTTTAGATAGAGGAGCAATGACCTATTATATAGTTTTGTGAACCCAATGTTTTGGACTACCAAGTGAGTCCATCATTAGGGGATGCATCAATAGATATTCTCCAAATATTGTTGGTTGAGAGGACCCATGCTAACCATGCTATATTGAGCATTATAAGGAGTGTTGTATGTAGCACTTCTCAAAGGTATAAATTTTGACACTAAAGGGGTGGAACTTGGCATAGGCTGGGTTCCACTCGTGGAGGGTATCATGTGAGGGTTTGTACCTGGGACAAATGGGATAGCAGGGATCGCCATCAATGGTCTGGTGGTGACTGTCGACTGGGGAAGTGGTGGGGGACCAAAAGTGTCCACAAAGTTCCACAACCCGTTAGTCATCAACAGGATTGATGGAAATGTTCCAACTAAAGAAACAAGAGGTACAGGTGCCACCGGTACCAAGAGTGTGTCCAACGGATTCGTGAGCGGAGGGTTAAAGGGAGGAAGAAATCCTTCGGTAAAGAAATCCTCTGGCAAACTTGAATCATTGGTTGTCCAAAAATATTCCGTGTTAGATCTAGGATATTGATTTCCCAAAGATGGGGAATCTGGTTCACTGGAGCTGGGCAGATCTTCCACAATGAGTGAAGGAAGTCCTAACAATCATCTAGATTGGCGACGAGGGTCGGATGTAGCCACGGTGACCATTAATTTTTATCAATAAATTTTATCGTGATATTTGTTAAAGTCTCAATGATATCACACTAGTACCTAAAAAATATAAAAAATACACTAAGTTGATCAATCAGCAAACAGAGGGAAATGACCCTATCTGATAAGCACTGATCACTGGAGATGAAACCTAGTATCACAATGAATAATAGAGAGGGTTGGCAAACTTTACAGTTACGATTACTCTAGATATTTGCCCAAACCTCAGATTGAGGGGCCAAGTACTCTCGTGAATATGAGGACCCTCCCAAAAATTGAAGACAGAGTAGGTCCATCTGTGTTAGGTACTAGGGCAGCCCGCCCCAATCACCTTGTTTAAGTACCTAAAAGCTTGGCCACTAAGGATACCTCAGATCATAGACACTACCGAGGGGAACATAGTCACAAATAGTACGTTGTGTGGGTAGGATAACTGAGTCCCCGACTCAGCTCCGAAATCCCCGAAAGGATCCCCAATACACAGAATACCTAAAGGAGTTGCAAGCGAAGGCAATCTACCTTCACTTACAGTCCTATGTTGTCTCGTATTTAACTCCCGTTTGACTGGAGTGGTCCTAGTAGTATGAGTGCAGAAGGAATTTTCTCTCTTTTAATGAAACTAGTTTTTGTTTCTGATCTTGGGCATTTTACTCACACTTCCTATCCCAAGATCCTAGCCTAAACTAATGTTTGTTTTCTCAATAAAGAGTTACTAATTGATTTTAGGTAAATTTTATGTGTACTTTTTTAGTTTCTTCGATAGGGGAGTTGATGTATTAAATGTGATGGGACTCTCACTCAAAAATCATGCACAAGACAATACTTAAAAAATATTCAATTCGATGAAAACAACTTGTATTCTACAATTGAGAGTCTTTCACATATTCATATTTTTTCCATGCATCCTAGTCATTATAACACATGCATAACCAACAGAAATCTTTCCAATGTTTTCTTAACAACTATTTGAAACCAAAATAAAGAAGATTTTAACCAGCTGAGCAAAAGAATGAATGAAAAATGTGGATTTTTATTTTATAAAAAATGTCTTAAGAAAGAAAAAAAAAACTTATTTCCTAAAAAAAAAAAAAATTCTTTCAAGACACCGATCTTGCTAACAAAATACATTTGCAGATCTTTTTCAGTCCATGAGCAGGCTTCCCGTCCCTTTGAGTTTACAGACACAGCTGTATGTCAAGATTTGGGGGACTAACGCTGTGTAGCAATGGCCATAGAGAGTTATTGGGTCCACTGGTGCTCTATTTGTGTAGACACATAGCTTTAAAGAGCATTGTTTAGTCTACTAACCTGTGTTAGTGTGGGAAAACAACTCAAAACAAGGTTTTTAGGATCAGATGCAAGGTTGAATATATGAAGGCAGAATGCAACAAGGTTTTGGTGGGTCAGGAAGAGAATGTAGAAGTATAGGGAGGTCTTCGAAGGAGGAGGAAACTGAGAACTGTCTGGGTGAACCAAGAACTAGATGTATAGTCCCTAGCGGAGTTGCCAATTTTGCTATAAGATAAAATGCGCGGTGTACGGAGAATGGAGATATGCTCAAGGGTCTTCTGAGGACCCTTGGTAGACTGTAAGATTATCTATATCCATCACAAAGTAACATGCATTTCCATAAACATTAACTAACTATCAAAGCAAAATAGATGGATTAGATTTGCTAGAGAGCACAATGCAGCTAGGTGGAAGTCCCTTGAGCCGGATCCAAATCAAGTCCTACACATAGAAGAGATGAGCATAATCACAACATATAACCTTGATAACTAATACATGAATACATAAAATACATCTAGTTACACATAACTAAGCTACTCATGCTAAAAGGTATTGGACAAACAAGTAAATGAATGATAGTACCAGCACCACAGAGTAGACAATACAACTACAGTTTTGTATTAATGTTGGAAGAGTGATTACAACCATCTGTTGCATTAGCCTTCCCTTACCCCCTCCATACTCTCTCTCTCTCTCTCTCTCTCTCCCTTCTTACCAACTTCTTATGCTTAGATTTGAGACTATGCTCAACAATCAAGTAAGTTATCCTTTCAAATGATCTGACCTTCATCACCATAGCCCTAGCTTTGCCTATGTAGAAATCGAGTTAGGCTTGCCAAGTTCCTCCATGAGTTCCTTAAGGTAAAATCAATGAAGTTTCCATGCTTTTAAGCTCTTTCCCATTTTCCTCCTTCATCAGGATTATAAATCCCACAAACAGGTCGAACTTGAGATGTTTCCTCGCTTTTCTTGAGTAGATTTAGGAGCAAATATCTATATATTTATGAGTCAGTTCGCTCCTTTGACCTTTAGAACTTCATTAGGATCCACTAACATTGTTTCTGAACTAAAAACTAGAGATTGTAGAGTCACTAACGCTCCCTTAGGCTTACAGAGAAGCTTTATAAAACAGGTTGTCAATGTATAGCCAACGTTAGTGTGGAAACAAGGCATGTGATCTTGGTCTTTTCTTTAGCTATCATGTCTTTCCCCTCTAAGCTGATGAGGGGGTCATTTCATTGTATAATAATGGAATATCTGGTTGGTGAATACAGTATGGCCTTGAGACACATTGCTTCAGTTGATCATATTGATTTACTCTCCTGAGTAGAATATGGTTGTGTTCTAGTGAAGTGGTTCAATATGATTATGTGATTTTGATAGTTGGTGGGTGGAGGTCAGGTAGCGTTGTGACACCCTGTTTCACCTGATAATATTGTTTTAAAACTCCTATGAAATTACTCTACCAAAAACTCTAGAATCTAGCATATGGGTGACAACTATAAGAAAGACTTAGCCACGACTTGTCTAAGGTTGGGTGGAGAGTTGAATTCCCATTATTAGTTGTTGAGCATATTTTAATAAGATAATTATACTCAAGCCTTTTTACATTGATTTTTATGATGGACATTGGATAAATCAACACTCACTATGTGCTTTGTGACATGGACTAAGTGCCTTTGATGGATCCTTATCTCTGGTGATGCGATCATTGACTAACAATTGTGGGTTTTGCTCTAAAGACAATCATGATTCCAAACAAGTGGTATCAGAGCATAGGTCATGAGTTCAATACACACCTGTCTCATGTTGGGGGTGGAAGATATTGTTGGAAATTGGATAAACCAATGCTCCTCGTGTGTTTCGTGACATGGACTAACCACTTCTCATGGATTCTTATATCTGGCGATGCGATCATTGACTAACACCTGCGGGTTTTGGTCTAACAACAATCATGATTCCAAAAATGTTATGGATATGTTGTATGTGTATGATTAAGGCATGTTATGGTATTTAATCAATGTACTGGTCCAATGCTTGTGACATAATGTGGAATGTGATTTCCTACATGTTTAAGGAATGTTGATTTTCTTGTAAGATTAATAAGTAACTAAATGGATTCTTGTAAGTATTTATGACCTTGTTTTATGGCTTATCATTAGCCTAAGAGGCCTATAAATCTTTGAATTAATATGAGTGTGAATTTGGTCCAATGGGACTAAGTATAAAGAATGGAAAATTCTTTGATAGCCAAATGGATGCCTGCATTAAAATGACTTGCTTATTAGGACAATATTTACCCACAAGCTCAGGAGATGTAGCATTGAATACATATACATACATACATATACATACATACATATATATATATATATTATATATTATATATATATATTATATATATATATATATATAAGAACACATATAGTTTCAACTATGCGTTTGCAAGTCAAATTTGGACCGAGGTAGTATTAGCTTAGGAGGGATAACCTACAATGGCTTGCATATACTCTTGTATATTTATATACTATATAGAAAAGGCTTAGGAAAATTCATTCTATACATACATTGATAATGACCATGCGCTATAGGGCTAGAAGTCCAGGGCTCAAAGGAGTAAAAAGGGACTTAGGGTTAACTATTGTGTGACAACGTGCCATGTCTAAGAGTTTATAGTGGAGTTCAAGTTTTTTTGTCAGGAGTTAAAGAAGTGGCTCCCTATAAAACTATATGTCTAGGATCTATGACGAAGTATGGAGGCAAGAGAAATTATGGCCACTGAAATCTAAGTGCTTTGTAGCTGTCCACTTGTCTCAAAGGTTTGGTATTGTGACCACCCCTTCCCATATTTACCTAAATTAACAACCTTGATAGGGTAAACATGAGATGCGTGTCACTGTAACCTGACTCAACCTCCTAGTTTTAGTTAAGGAAGTGGTGTCTACAAACTGACGACAAATTAACATCCTACAGGGACTATAGATCACCCAGGAGCTGAAGAAACACACCAAGTGGTCAAACCCTGAGCTGGAACCTTATTTCACTAACCTAGACCTACAACCACACCCTTGACACTACCTACATGTGGTTGTGAGCCTCCAAGAACACTCACTATCCTTGCTCCATGTAGTTATAACCCCAAATATATAGTTTTGTGCCTCTGATCCAAAGATTTGAGCCACTTTTCTAGGCTAGTCTCCAGACCACTACACAAAAATTCCTGTAAATTTCCATAATCATATTTCCTATAATGAAAATGTTAATCATCCAGACTTGAAGGTTGAACTTGAACAAGGCTTCTTAGGACACACTAGACATTTTGTCAAACACATGGAAAATATGTAAGCTACAGGTCATGAATGCATATCTGATCATAAGAGCCTGAGATTCATCTAATAATCACCACAAATGTTATATTCCCTCTCCACATATCTGTAACAACACTTATTATTCCATATATTCATCAACCATTCGATGAATAAACAAATCATGACATGATCCATATATAAAATACATCATGTAACCAACAAATAACCATAAAATATCGAGAATAGAAACCATGGAAAATTAATCGTAATATCACCAATATAATCAATAAAAATATACGTGAATCATAGTAGAATAATAACCCTTATTAATATATAAAAATACCAACCAAGTCAGGGACTTCCACATACCACCCAGCCATCGATTCGGCTAAACTAAGTCTCTCTTTCAACCAATCTGTTAGAGTCGGTCTCATCAGTGCTCCGTCAGAGATCATTTCTCTTACTGCATTTCATTTTTAGGTGTCTCGTTCGTTTCACTCAGTTTCATTCCGCTAGGGGCATGCCATAATCTGACGGAAGGGTGTGGTCATTCATCACCCCTCATTCTTTGCACTGTTGGCTCAGGTCTGTTCATCAAAATCAGGTTTTCATGTCCTTTGATAAGTGTTACATAGCAATTTGTCACCATCTCTGTTACCCCTCTCCCACATCTTGGAGGACTCATTCTGGGACCTATGTGAAGTGACATGACCTGCAAACACTTGCATTGTATTCCCCTGAACATGAACTTCATTTGCCCTGAAGACATGTCCTGCTTAAAACCCCTAAAAATAGCCCTTTTTCCGTTGGCACAGTTCCATAGTGCAGCCCTCGTGCCAATGGGGGAAATCCTCCAAAGAGGGTGTGCCAGTTGGCACTCTGTCACAAAGTCACACTTGTGCCAACCATAATCAGTTGTGTTTTTTAACAAACAAACAATGGAATATTCATCCTAACAAATACCTGGACTGAATCTATCTTGAGTTGGGTGGTTTGGCTTCGGATCTCCATAGAGAGGAAGTGGGTTGCCACCTCTCATGGAAGCTTCTTTAGTGATAAAGCCAATCTCATGAACATTGTGGATGATCCCAACTCCCCTTCCTCCATCTATAAAAGCTTTTCCATTTTCCTTGGCAAGCTAGTTCCAGAGTTCCAGAGATTTAGAATTGTCAAGTTTCCAAGAGCTTCATGCTGCAAGAGCCTTCTTCATTCCCATAAGGCCAAATCTAAGTAAGGAGATTCTTGTCCAATAACCAAAGAGAGAGAGGCTTGTTCCCACTCCCAACAAGCTTTGCAAGACATGTGCTACTGATCACCCAGCCAAAGGAGGATCTAACGTCGAAACTATGGTTGTATTCTTCTTTGATTATTATCAATAAACGACTATTGTTATGGTTCCACTCTTATTGTTATTTGTAATGATGATGAGTTATATCCTTTCTGACTGATATATAGTTGCATATGCAAGATTTTATGTTTGTGTTTGTATCATTCTTTCTATGTGCAGGTGTCCATTCACGAAGATCGTGGGGATCGTGATCTGTCGAAGCAAAGGAACGGGAGAGTCAACTCTTCTACAAGCACTAGCGTTGGAATCCAGGTAAGCCCTCATCATTGGTCTTTAATTTGCAATTAGGAACTTGCACAGTAGTGTTGTATGATTGTTGCTAGACCCTTTCTGGGCTAGTAGGGATCGCCTCTGTCCACAGAGGGGATTTACCTCCTCAACAATTTAGCGACTCCACTGGGGAGTCAGTTGGTTGTTTGATTTGTAAACTTTAGACGGAGCCAGAAGTATGGCCAGATAGCCTTCGAAACGCTATTTCTCTGCATTAGCGAAGTAGATCAATGCCACTTCAGTCAATCTCTGGTTTGGTTTACGAACTAAACAGCTTGGAACTTGTCTTGTCTTTTTGGTTGTTTCTTGGTTTTTTCCTACTTGGTTAGCCTTCTGGGTTGAGTTCTTTTGTTGTTTATCGCCTCTTGGTTTACCTGGTTATTGTTGGCCTAGCTTTGGATTGCTTCTTTTTTATTTTTTGCATAGCAAACTTGACTTACACACTTTTATAGCGTTACAGTCGCACTAATTGGCGCTAGTTGCAGCCTGATAGTCGCGCCAGGCCCGAGAACTTTTGAAGTTTGCTTGGTTTTGAGCCTCCTGAGTTTGGTCTTTGTTCTGGGTACCTTTTTTCGACTACTTGAGTGTGTTGGAGTCTTGTTTGACTGGCTTTGACCTTTACCCTTTGGGTGTTTGCCATTTTCTATCGATTTCACATTTCTAGCCCTAGGGCATCTAGTGGCTTTGTGTTTCGAGCCTTCCTTAGGTGTTTTTGGTCTTCTATTGGTCTAGTCGACTCTCTGATTGATCCCTTGCACTCATTTAGTGGTTGTTAATCATTTTATTGCGTTATTTGAGTGACTTGCCTCTTTTTCACTTGAATTCTGCTTTGTTTCACTTTGGGCCTAGATTACACGGCTCATTTGTGTCTTTGGGACTTTTCTCGTTGTTGAAGGATTGCTTTGTGATTTGGGGATCTAAATGTGCTTGTATTGAGTGGAATTTGTTTTTTATCATTTTTCAAAGTTTTTTTAGTGCATCTTGCGATCAACATAAAAGAAAAAAAAATCTCTTTTTCTTTGCATTAGTTAATGTGAATTAGAGCTTTTCATTGTTATTAGTGATTAGTGACTTTGAAAAAAAGTTTGTTAATTTCCATTAGCTGCATTAGAGATATTGTTCGTTGTTTTGTGATCATCTCGTTTGTGTGAAAGCTCTCAAACTCTCTCAT
The DNA here is from genome assembly GCA_000404065.3 of Pinus taeda. Lineage (NCBI taxonomy): Eukaryota > Viridiplantae > Streptophyta > Pinopsida > Pinales > Pinaceae > Pinus > Pinus taeda. The sequence goes on from APFE031419815.1 coordinate 70,665, forward strand.
AGTTAGCATTCATCGAATGAAATGATATATTGTGGCATATAGTTTGCATTTAGGAAATTTTGAGGCATTACATACCGTAAGGCCTGAAAACTGAAACATAATACAAGATCAACTTTAAAATGAACTGAATGAATCTAACAACACATTGGAACATAACGCACACTTCTTAGAGGTCTAGGCTAGACACGTGCTCTGGCGTCGTTAAACCTAGTCACTTTTATTTCCACTCAAGGTTGGGTGATTCCTCCTTCTATGACTCAATAGTGGTCTAGTACGGATTTGCGCTCCCACGTACCATCAAGTATATGGGGAGACCCCACTAGATTATCATCCTTTATCCATAGGAAGTCATATCTGCCGCCTTATGACCCGTAACGCACTGAACACAGCATTTATGAAGATTGACTGTCGTACGGAAAGTCCTTGGTTTTCATACGATTGCCAAGGTGTATATGCAGTTTTACGGATTGTCTGGTAAACCTTTTGCCTAGTTCTCCAAAGTAGTCACTTTTCATCCTTTTCGGACTCCCTAAAAGAAAAGGCTCATCTGAGCATTTGTCACTTCGAGCTCATTAAACATTCGAAGGCGGCTAGAGTCATCTTTTTGTCCTTTTCTCGACTCTCTAAAGATGAAAAGGTCAAGTTATGTCCTTGTGTATTAAAACTTATTCGACCACGTTCACATTTACCCTGTTAGATCTTGTTTGCATTAGTTCGAGTAGGGTCCTTTCTCGTTAGTTTGCCTAGGAGTTTTTTAATCGAATCATCCTGGCGGAATCATCGATCCCATCTCCCATTCCAAGTGACCAAGGGCCTCCTTCTTCTGCTACTCCTGAGACACCAGTTGGTAGTGGTACTCTCCCTATTATTTTGAGTATCCAACTGCTGAACTCTCGCACTCCAGAAGATGATTTTTACGATATCCTTTGGAACCTTGTTTTGGAGCCTTCCGAAGAAGATACTCCTATTACTCCTCCTGGTGTTTTGGTTCCAATGTCTTCCTATGATATGGATGACACATCCCCCATCGTGAGTAGAACACTCGTTGTGACGAGTGTTGAAACTCCTATCTCAGTGGAAACACCACCCTTCAGTGTCACCCCTCTCGGTGTCATGTTGCCTGTAGGCTATAGGGCTTTAAGGGATGTTATTAGTTCTAGGAGCTCTTTTTCGAGCACCATGTGGGATCACAACATCACTCCCACTTCGGGATCTTTTATTCCTCAAATTCACAATAAATCTGTCACTTCAGTCCTGACTATTCCAATTGTCTGTGTAGCTTCTTTAGCGTCTGTTGTTAGTGTCGTTACGACATCCTCGATTGTAACCACTGTTGCTGGTCCGTCCCACGGTTCGGTAAATAGTGGCCTTTGATGAGCCCAAAAATTGGTAACTTGTTGGGCTCATTTGGCCTAATTATCCTTGTTCAGTCCTTGTTCAAATCCATCATTTTCTATAGTTTATGCATTATTTTCAGTATGTTTATGTCATTGGTACGAATAAGAGAAGTCACTTTTCCTAGGTGGTTAACACGTGCTTATTTCAGGTTTTTTGACACATATTGGAGCAAATTCAAAGCAATCATGAGCTATAATGCAGCCAAGCCTGAGGTGAGGATTCTAAGGGGGGTTGCCTATGGCATTAAATAACCCTTCCTCGGGATCTTCACCCCCAACTCCGAGCTCCAAAGACCACCAAACCAAATCTAGAAGGCAGCCAAGCAGCATTTAGAAGGGACTGTTTAACTCACAGTTTGACAGATGAGTTCCACAAATTGAGGAGGCCAGCTAGGTCCCTCATGATGTATAAATGTTGAGGCCTCAGCCTTCGTAAAAATACTTTTGAAACTATTATGTATTTTTTACCTCAGTGCTACCAGTTCTATTTTGTTCTTTTGTAGCCATTTTTGGCATGACTCTTATGCTTATTTTTGGATAATGAGAAGCAGTTTGGTTTCCTATCAAATCTGAGTTTTTCATAGGAGCCATAGCTCTCAGGGTTAGGCCCAACCTGAGAGCCTAGGGCCTCCTTTCTGTATTGTTACTTTTCCTTTACGTATCACTGTTTTCCTTTATGCATTTGAACATATGTCTGTTATGTAGATTTCGTTATGTTGCTGGAATAGATCATTGTTTATGAATGACATTGTTTTGGGTGCTTTGGTAGGATAATAACAGCAAAACCAACAAGAAAAGGGACAACCACACTCCTAGTTTCACCTAATCCTTATTGGATTTGGGGCTGGAATTGAGCAAATAGTGCTGCCTCACAAAAACACTAGTTTTCTTGGTGATGCAATCCTTAGTGTGCTTTTTCTTATTAGCAGAGATTAGTCATGGGTTTGGACATCTGAAATGTTTCTTTGCGTAGGTGATGTACAAGGTTTTCTTCTCAGATAAAGTTGTTGTTCATTTATGTTGTTGATGATTAGACTAGACTAGTTCAAGATTTGATCATTTGCAAGCCTTTGTTGATTTGATCAGGGTACACCATGCAGGGCACCTTCTCCATTCTTTCATCTACCCCAAAGTATCATCTGAGCTACCTATTCTATCTCTCAGCTAAGTTTTTCATTTCCCATCTATCCTTTTTGTCCACATAACCTTACCTCCTTACTCATCATTGCCTTAGCCTTCTTCAAGCCAAGTCAGCCTTCTACACCTCTTCACCGCTCCATCCACTAGTCCTTAGGCCATTTTTATACCCCTATCCTACCTATAGATCCATCCATGCACCTTCCCTCACTCATCCATCTCCTAAAAACCAATTTCCAAACATCCTGTAGAAATTCTGAAACATCCTGTAGAACCCCTACAGACTTCCTGTAGAAGCTCACAAATGAGGTTTCCTGATAGCCAAACCTTGTGAAACTCTCTGGAAGAGTGTTAGGGACTCCTTAGACCCTCTCTACACCTTTCCAATGTTTCCCAAGCATTCATCTTCCTTGATCCACCCCTGCACAGTAAAGCACAGTTCAAGCATATGCATGAGAAAATTGACAACTTAATCAAAAATACAAAAAAGATGTTTTCTTAGGATAAAGGTAGCGTAAACACATGCATTTTTCCCTCATAGAAGTAATGGCATCTCTTTCAGTAGTTTTCACCCTCATCTTTGCATCAGTAGGACTAGCTGGTAGAATTAGGGCTGCTAGGGTTCAGTTTGTCAATCTCTTTTCGCAAGTAGATTAGCTTCCTTTGAGTTAGCTTTCATCCATCACTTAAAAGCTTCTTCTAAAAGCTCATAGAAGTTGGCTAAAGCCCCTAGCGGACTTGTGCCAGCTGACCAAGTGACAGCTGCGGCAAGAGATAGTACTTGTGCATACAGCACCGTCGCTTCCAAGTTTGTTATGAACTACCAGGTTGATAAAAGTAAAGAAGGGAGTCCCAGGAGTTGTAGCATTATTGCTGCAATACTGGATCCCACCATCTTTTTGGCATCGTTGCTGGGGAAGCATCAGAGTATTGGTGATTGTTGTTTTTCTTCTATTTTCTCCTACAACCTTCTGCTAAGTAGTTTATTTCATTTCCATTCTACAATTTCTTTTCCGCAAAAGTAAATTAGACATTTACTGCTTTCATAGATTAGCATTTCAATTCTGCAAGCGTAGCTTAGCATTCCATTCCTGCAATTTCCTTTGAGAAAAATAGATTAGTCCTTTCCTACTTTCATTTCGATTCCGCATTTTCATTTCAGTAAGATAGTTAGTTGCAGTTCACTCTATTTTAGTTTTGCAGGTACAAGAAAAATACAAAAAACAATAAAAAGTCTTTCCATTTCATGCCTCGTAGGAACAGAGATAAAACCAGCAAATTCTTACCCAACACCCCCACCACATCACTAAGTCAACCTTCTCTTTTCTCTGGTGACAGTGAGCCAGAAGAACCTATAGGTGAACCTCCTGAGATATACGAAGATCCTATAGCAAAAGAAGAGTTAGGGAACACTCCATCTGAAGCCATGGCTGAAAACTAAAATGGTAGAAGAGAAGACGAGAGAATAAAGGGTGTCTTTCCCATTTGAGAGACCAATGGAGACATGAAAATGAAAAACATAAGTCCCTCTGCGCTACCTCATTTCCATGGTATGACTTCTGAGGACCCTAATACCTTCCTGTTTGATTTTGTTGTCCTTTGTCGAACTTATGACTATGCTGAGGATGAGAAAAAGCTGAAACTCGTTCCCTCTACCCTCAAGGTGCAACATTACGCTGATTCATGGGGTTACCTGGAAACAGTATCACCACTTGGGCTCAGATGCAGCAAGCATTCAACGCCAAGTACAAATACTACTGTAGGTCCAAGGAAACTAAGGGAGAAATCTTTCGGATGACCATGGGCAGCGATGAATCTTTGGAAGACTATGAGGAGAGGTTCCAACTTAGTTATAAACGGGCCAGATGCACACTTGACCCAGAATCCCTGAAGTTGGTTCTGCTTCGAGGAGTCCCTGAAGACCTTCTGGACACCCTTAACCTACTGGCTGGAGGAGACATCTACCAACTACCTTATGAGGACATAAAGACCGTGTTTAGAAACCATTCTAGGGCATCCCAGAAGAGAGGTAGGGGGAATCATCTCTCAGCTAGTACCTCTTTCTCCAAGCATGAGTTTGCTAACCAGATGGAAGACCTTAAGAGCGAAATGAGATAGACCATTTCCATGCAACTTGATACCTTCCGAATTCAGCAAAAGAAAGAAGAAGCTAAGAGGGCTTTGGCCATTTTTTGTCCTAGATGCACAAGGAAGCACCCCAAGAATGAGTGCCCATTGCACTCAGTAGAGGTATGTTTTTTTTGTGAGGAAGACCATCCCACCAACCAATACCCTACCTTGCCTGGATTTAAAGCCATGTACCTAGGGACCGAGGTGGCTACTGAACCTCTCTACTTCCTCAACCAAAGGAGGCCTCATGGACCTAGTCCTTATCAGCAGGGAATGCAAGGGTCATCCCAAGCTTATTACCACCCCAACCAACCTACTCATATGCCTTCTTGGGGTCCCCCTGCTCATCCTTCCTGGTCCACACCTCCTCCGTGGTCTTATCCATCTCCATACCAAACTCAGCCTCCTTCTCACTCGTTTCACTCTCATGCCCAGCCATAACCTCAGTGGAATGCACCTCAACCGGGGTGGAGGCCCCAATACAACACTCCTCCCACCATTTTGCCTCCACCACCAAGTCAACCTAAACCATTACCTCCTGCTCCTCCAAGACAACCCCAGATGCATGCTCAACCGAACCCAAACCCCAACAACAGACAGGCCCAGCAGGTATATACTGGGGAGACAACATGCCCTACCTATGTTGTGGAGATCCAGGAGATCAACCTGTGATCTGGGAAGGTCCTTCTAGAATGCCAACCTCCTCCCCTAGAAGAGGAGGAAGAGAAACAGGAAAGTGAACCCCAAGCCATTCCACACTTTCCTGAGTGACTCACAGTGACCACACAACCCAACCCAGAGGAGGATGAGCTTCTGGGAAAACTCAAGCAGTTGTGTGTGAAAATTCCACTTCTCCAGGCCATCAAAGATGTACCAATATACAACAAATTGTTTAAGGAGAAGTGCTTCAGGCACCGAGGCAGGCGAAATAAAGATGCCTCGATAATTAATGTCATAGGGCACCTGTCTAATATCATGTTGGGGCAAGTAATCTGTCTGAAGTATTTGGACCCTGGGAGCCCTGTAGTTGATGTCCACATCAATGGCACCATTATACCCCACACTTTGATTGATCTAGGGGCTACCATCAATGTGATGACCAGGGACATCATGCTTAAGCTCAATCTTCAGAGTTCCCTAAGGAAGACCTCGACAATGCTGCAATTGGCAGAACGCTCCATCGTGACTCCCGAAGGGATTGTGGAGGATGTCTTGGTCTCTGTTGACTCCTGGGAATACCCTGCAAACTTTTTGGTCCTTCAGCCTAAGGCAAAACTCACGGGATATCCCCTCATTTTGGGAAGGCCTTGGCTGGCTACTGCAGATGCTTACATCAGCTACCGAGCCGAAAGCATGACCATCAAAAATGGGCCTATGTCCAAACATTTGGTCCTATACCCTCCTGCCCAACCTCTGCTGGAACATGACTTACCTTTTTGGTTGGAAGAAGAAGAAGAAGATGAGGTCTACTCTACACAATTATGCACAGTGGAAGCCAGAAAGGGAGGTCCTCCAACTGAGGATGATTGGATTGAAAACTTAATCCAAAATCCTCCCCCTAGTGCGCTATCCTTGGAAGAATTGGTGGAAGACACCCAGGCCAATGCTTTAGTGGACCTTGGTGCCACTAATCCGACCACCCCCAGAGTTAAGAATGTGGAGTTTGGCCCTGAGAAGACTTTGAACATAAGCTCCTCTCTCTCTCCCTCTCAAGAAAAGGAGCTATGTAGCCTCTTGACCCGCCATTTGGAGGCCTTTTCTTGGAGCTACAAGGAAATGAAGGGAATCCATCCCTCAGTTTGTACTCATCATATCTACATCAAGGAGGACTGTAAACCAGTCAGGCAACCTCAGAGGAGAATGAATCCAGCCCTCAATGACATTGTTAAAGAATAAGTGGAAAAATTGTTGGATGCGGGATTCATCTACCGCATCTCGGATAGCGAATGGGCTTCCCCTCTAGTGTTGGTGCCCAAGAAAAATGGGAAATGGAGAATCTATGTGGACTACAGAGAATTGAACAAAGCCACCAAGAAAGACCACTTCCCTTTACCTTTCATAGATCAAGTGTTAGATGGTCTGGTAGGGAAGAGGTTTTTCTCTTTCCTAGATGGGTTCAGTGGGTATAATCAGATCCAAATTAGCCCGGAGGACCAAGATAAGACCACTTTCACCTGTCCATGGGGTACCTTTTCCTACCGCATCCTTCCCTTTGGGCTATGTAATGCCCCTACCACTTTCCAGAGAGCTGTATTAAGCATCTTTGCCGAGTTGGTCCATGATTCGGTAGAAATCTATATGGATGACTTTACTCCTTACGGGTCTAACTTCCAGGAAGCCTTATCCAACCTGGGAAAAGTTTTGAGCAAGTGAATTGAGATGAACCTGTCCCTCGGTCTTGAGAAATGTGAGTTCCTGATGACTAAAGGGACCGTGTTAGGCCATACCATTTCTCGCCAGGGGTTACAGGTGGATCCCAGTAAAGTTGCTATCATCAAAAGGGTCTCCCCTCCTCAGAAGGTAAGAGATGTCCAGAGTTTCCTAGGCTTAGCAGGATATTACCGTAGATTCATTAAAGACTTTAGTAAGCTAGCCTCGCCATTGTTTGGCCTCTTAGCAAAAGATGTTGAGTTTAAATGGTCGGATGACTGCCAGAAGGCTCTGAATGAGTTGAAGGATAAGTTGGTGTATACTCCAATTCTGAGAGGCCTAAACTAAGCCCTACCTTTCCACATCCACACTGATGCCTCGAACAAAGCCATAGGGGCAGCCTTAGGAAAAGTTGAAGAAAAACTCCCATATGCTATATACTTTGTCAGCAAAAACTTATCCAAGGCGGAAATGAATTATAAGGTAACTGAGAAAGAGTTCCTGGCTGTGGTCCATTCCCTGAACAAGTTCTGACACTATATCACTGGCTATCAAACATTTGTACATACTGACCATGCTACAATCTGATATTTAATGAATAAGCCTGATGTGAATGCTCGTATTATTAAATGGTTACTTTTGTTGCAGCAGTTTGATTTGACCATCGTTGACAAACCAGGTAAAGAAAATGTTGTTGCTGACTTTTTTTCTAGAGTGAATTTGACTGCAGGTGAAGAAGAAACAGTGGATGACCAGATGCCAGATGAGCATCTATTTGCTATCTCAGCACTCTGCCCATGGTTTTCTGATATAGCCAACTATCTTGTCTCCGCACAGTTCCCTTCGCACTTATCCTCAAAGGAGAAGAGCAAAATCGTGAGGAAAAGTGCCTCTTTCACTTGGATCAGGGGCAACTTGTTCAAACTTGGCCCTGATCAGATCTTAAGGCGTTGTGTAAGGGAGGAGGAAGTATTTGACATCCTCCTAACTTGTCACGATGGGCCTTGTGAAGGACATTTTGCAACGAAGAGGACTGCCTTCAAGATTCTACAGGCAAGCTACTATTGGCCCACTCTTCATCAAGATGTCAGAAGATATATCAGCCAATGCGACCAATGCCAAAGGATGGGGAAACCAACCCCAAGGGACGAAATGCCTCTCCAACCTCAAGTGACTCTTGAGCCATTTGAGAAGTGGGGTATGGATTTTGTGGGTCCTATCAACCCTCCTTCAAGGCAAAAGTCTTACATCATTGTGTGCACAGATTATTTGACAAAGTGGGCAGAGACCAAGGCAATCAAACTAGCAACAGAAGAGAAGGTGGCCGAATTTTTAAAGAAAACATTTTCTACAAATTTGGCTACCCAAGAGAGTTAGTCACCGATCAAGGAAGCCAGTTCACCTCCAATTTGATTGAAGACTTGCTTGCTCATCACAAAATCAAGCATAGGACTTCCACCCATATCATCCTCAAGCGAATGGGCAAGTGGAAGTCACCAACAGAGCATTAGAGGGGATCTTGACTAAGGTGGTGAGCAGTAGCAGAAGGGATTGGGCAGATCACCTGGTTGACGCCACTTGGGCCTACAACACCACTTGGAAGACCACAACCAGTTTCATAGCCTATGAGCTGGTCTATGGGAAGAGAGCTTTGCTATCAATCGAGTTTGAATACAACACATTGAGGATGGCAGCTCAGCTGGACCTAGATCTCAGCGATGCTCAACAAGAAAGGTTAATGCATCTGAATGGGTTAGACGAACTTCAAATGCAGGCCCTCCTCCACTCAGAAGTGACTCAACTTCAGAGGAAGGTGTGGCATAACCAGCACCTCAATGACAAACAATTCCAGCCGGGAGATTGGGCGTTGTTGTATGATTCCAGACATAAGGATTTCAAAGGGAAGCTGAGAACGAGGTGGCTAGGACCATATGCAGTGGAAAAGTGTAATAACAATGGTTCCGTCCTTATCCGGACTATTGATGAAGAAGCCATCCCCATGCTCGTCAATGGGCTTCGACTAAAGATCTACAGGAAACCTCTTTCGAGGCAAGAGTTCGTCAAAACTATGGAAAAATCAGTGCTGGTCATAGAGAAGGGTTCTGCCTTTGTTTTGGGCACACCCTGAGCATCATTTTATATTCAAAAAAAAAATGCACTAAAAAAGATCCTTGGGTGAAAACCTTTCTGAGGCGCCCAAGGCAGATGGTAGGAGTGAAAACCTCATTGAGGCGCTCCTGCTATCTCTCTGAAAACGAATGGGAATAAAAAAGATCCTTGGGTGAAAACCTTTTTAAGGCACCCAAGGCAGGTGGTAGGGCTGAAAACCTCATTGAGGCGCCCCTGTTGTCTCTTAAAAGAAAAAAGAAGAGAAAAAAATAAAAAGAAAAGAGAAACAAAAAGAAAAAAGAAAATAAGTTGATCTCTGAAAGTGTTGCAGGTTGCAGGTATACAGCGCACCAAAGGAGGACTCTCAACTCAAGGACAAGGGTCCCTATCAAGCTACCAGACAGCCTCTCATGCCCACCCACCATGAACACTCATTTCTCCAAATTTTGGGCACAATCGGATCATGGTTCAGCCTTCTACAGGATGCTACAGGACTTTCTACAGGAAGTTCTATATTTCTACAGGAAACTTCCTGTAGAACTTTTGGACGGGCCAGAATCGACTACAGGGAAGGATTTGGAGCTTGAAGTTGGCTGAGGAGGCATGCAACCACCCTTTTCTTCCATCCTCCACTCACTTCACCTCTTTTCACTGCCATCACTCCAATTTGAGCAAGCACACCTGCACATGCAACCAAAACTCTGTTTTTCAAATAAGGAAAATTGTGTTTTTTTCAATCTCAACAATAAGGTCTTCTGAGGCTCGAGCACTCACCTGTTTAGGTGACCTCAAGACCTTTCACCTATGCAATGTGATTTGAATTATGTCAGCATGCACCCCAGGAGGAGAAACGGCTACAGGATGTCCTACAGGAATCCTGTAGCAGCTGATCCAGCTGGAGTACCTACCACGAAGACACAAGCAGCTCGCAGAACCGATGCATGCCATATTCGCCACCAGAGGAACGGGTCTCCAAGACTCATAGCCAGTAGCAGCCAATGCAGGGAAGCTCTGGCACTTGAACACAATGCAGCAGCATGTAAATCTAGCATCCCTCGTCTTGAAACCTGGAAAAAACCATGTCCACGACCGCACAAGTAAGTGCCTAATCTTATTTTGTCCAATTGCATAAGCTATACTCTGAATATGCACGACTGTGAGAATGGGCGGATTGAACAAGGCTGGTTTCCACTCAACTAGCCACCATAGCCAGTCAAGCAACCTCATAGGATCCGAACTGGATTGATTATGCCGAAAGGGTGGATAATTGGCACATGGGAAGTGTCCAGTCGAGGAGAAGCAGAGGTATGACAAGAATGGCAGTGGAAAATGCAGAGGAAAGAATTCGGTGGTTAGGGGCACGCTGGGGAATGATCGCAATGAAGTCGGCCAACGGATCATCAGGGACAGCTCACCCCCGTGCCATGAATTTCGCAGCAATTCGAAATCAGCCGGTTGATACTTATGATGCACTGTAGTCATTTATGAACACAACCATTTTCCAGCCGAATGTGCGTCCTCCTCCTTTGCAAGTGGTTAGCTCAAGTTTTTGCCCTGTTCAAACATATTGCTACCGCTCAGACTAGTCCTGCGCTATGGTAACCTCCTCCAGAAGTTGAGAACAACTTCTACATGAAGCTGCGCTACAGGAAACACGACATCCGAAGCAGTGCGGACTGTTCACGTCGAGGGTGGCGAATTTCGGTGAGGTAGGTAGAATTTAACCTCCCCATGCAAAAAAAATTCCAAAGGTGGTGAATTCAACGTAGTGAAGGGGGTAGAGAAATTTGAGTGCAATTCTGTCTGAAGTTTTTTATATGTCGCTGCTGAAATCATCTTAGTAATCTACATGAGAAATTTCCTCCATGCATGAATGAAAACTCCCTCCTGTAGAAAGTGATAAAATTGTAAATTTTATGCGGATGTGTGTGTAAAACGGAGACGTAGCTCTGCGCTTCGTGTGAAATAATTCCCGGAATTCTCCTTCTGTATATGTGAGCAGGAAAATTCAGAACAGGGTAATCGACCAAAGGTATCTTTTTTTACGCTCTGAGGAGGGAATCCACCCAGAATTCCCAGTCTGCGTGAAAACACAAGCAAACATAAAGTTTTACCATGTCGGGTGGGTTCATTTGGAAAGAACCTTCAGACTCAAAGAAATTACGGGAAACCCCTGAGGTGGTGGACCTGTTTTCCCATGCACAATGGATGTCATTTTGTGACAAGCTCCAAGGTTATGACGATGAAATTGCAGAAGAATTCCTTCAGTCCCTAAAGCCGAAGTCAAAAACATTGGCCGTTGTCAATTTCAGAGGACTGACCCTCAAACTCACCCCACAGCTCATCAGTAGGGTAACTGATCTTCCAATGGGGGTGCCTTGGGATAAGGAGGAGAGGAAGCTGGGTCAGAAGGCTAAGAAAGAATTCTTCTTGCCAGAAGAACAATTCTCAGAAGATAAGAACGGAGTTCGAAGGACTAGCCTACAACCATTCTGGAGTGAAGTCAGCCTCCAAATTATGAAGTATATTACGTGTGAGGGGTGATTTAGAATCATATATGGTTATCATTTTCGGCTACTCAAAGAACTCCAAAACCACATGGACCTACCCTCAGAACAAAAATTGAGCATTCCTTATTTCCTACTGTAGTCCATGACTGAATGTGCCACCAAACTCAGAGAGGGGACACCAGACCAGCTAGCTCATCATGGGCTTATTAAGCTCCTCATGGAAGATGCACTCCACACTTTCACTGTCCCTCTCTCCTGGGAAATTTTCCGGAATATGTCGAAGGACGATGAAATCCAAGTCTTAGCTGAGGAGAAGGAACCTACTCAGGCCAAGAAGAAAGTTAAAAAAAAAGACACCCCTGGCAAAACACTAAAGAAGGAGAAAAAAGGAACACCAGCAACAGGGCAAGCTGCCAAAATAGGGGATGATGGGATTGCACCAACACCCAGGGAGAAATGACTACAGAGCAGGACAGAACGGACTGAAGAAGTCCAAGCCAGTAATGGCACCCCTAAGGCAACCTCAGCCAAGATAAAAGAAAAAGTCCCCTCAGCCAAGCAGGCTAAAACAGTTCCCTCGGCTTCTACAGGAAAGTAGCAGAGTACTTCTATAGGAAAACAACAGAGTATTTCTATAAGAAAGTTAAAAACAGCTTCTACAGGAAGCCAGAAAGCAACCGCTACAGGACTTTCTATAGGAAGTTCGAAAGGAGGACAACAAAAGAAGAAGTCGGCCGAAATCCTAGCTAGGGAGGCAGCAGCTGTGCTGGCCGCCCTAAGTACCTCTCCCAAGCCAAAAGAAAAATGAAAGAGGGAGACTCCTCTGTATTTCAAAGTGAGAAGGAGTGTAAGAATTAAGACTGGCAGACCCCAGCCTCCATCCAAAGAACTGATCACTATCGTGGATACCCCTACCACACCAAGGGATAAATCCCCCTCCAAATCATCTATTACTTATGAGTGGGGGAGCCCAAAAACATCCTCATGGAGGGACAGAATGGAAAAATTGAGCTCAGAAGCCTCTCTACAGGGTGTTGAGGCTATTCTACAGGAAACTTTGGCTAGGCTGAAAGAAACTGAGCAGATGGAGGAGAAAACAGCCGAGTCACCACAAGAGGAGGAGGGAGCAGCCACGTCACCACCAGAGGAGGAGAAATCCGATGTTATCATGGAACCAAGCCCCCAGCCCAACTTGGGCTCTTATTATAACTTTTTGGAGGCCGACAGAATTATTCCCCAAAAGTTCATAGTGCCACTGTTTTTAGCACTAGAGGAAGAACGGGTACGAACCCACACGTGGATGAGGATAGCTAAATCTAAGGGGGTAGCAGATATCGGGCCTCTAGAGGAAAGGCTCAAGGAAGCACAAAGGGAGTTGGCAAGAGTAAGGCATGTGGAAAGCTCCCAGCAAGCCAAGTTAAGAGAAGAGAATGAGATGCTCAGACAACAGCTCCAGCTGCAGGGACAGAGGAAAGAAAAGGACACGGCAGCCAAGGATCCCTCTGCAGAGCCTCAAGGAAAAGCAGAGATACAAGCTGATCCTGAGGAATTCAACCAGAAGCTACAGGAAAGGGCACTGCATGCAGATATGGAGATAAAATCCCTAAAGCAGCGGGTGCAAGAAAAGGAGGCACAACTGGCCTGCATGGCCAGTTGGGCAATGGAAGCACTGCAATGTAGGCAGCCGGCCAAATATTATGGCCTGTACCTAAGGGACCAGTGGCTACAGTTCCAAATCAATACGTTGCCACAGAGGGGTATCTCTCACATCCAAAACCCCCAGCAGTTCATAGATTTATGTAACACCAGTTCATCGGAAGATAAGGCCAAGCTTTCAGAGTTTTACCTCCATAATTTGGCCCTTCCAAACATCACTTCGTGGGACCCCAACACAGCAGTAGGGGACATGCAGCTGATGGCAACGACCTCATGGTTAAACCACGAAGAAAAAAGAGAATCTGAGGTCAGGAATTTCATGGAACGGGAGTTACATGAACCACTACTAATTAGAGCAGAGCCAGGGGACCCCACAGCATTGATATCCGCTCACCAGCACCTAGCAACCAACTCTTGGGATTTATTAGAGTACATGCATCGTCAGGCCCAGGCCATAGCACACTTCAAGGATATGGAGAGATTACTAGGGGACAATTGTTTTCATGCTTGCACCCGTAGGTGGAACACATTGTCCCACAGCCTCAAAATTCGAGAATATCACACTCCCACTCGGATGAGGGAGGCTTTGGCACGGGTACCTCTCTACAAGAAGTCTATGCAGAACCTCCAAGCCAATTGGATAGGCCTCAAGCTAAGTCCACC
>APFE031419840.1:0-11227 GCA_000404065.3 Pinus taeda
CACGTGGTGTGAATACATGAGTCGATGTCAAACACCACGTAAAATCTTTCGATCGAAGGCCATTGATTTAAACCTGTCGTCGGAAGTGAGAAACTTGCTATTGAGGCATGCAAGCTTCAAAGTATTGAAAGGGTTGTTCCTAAATCGACTTCTTGGATAATGAGCTAATGTCGACAAGAAGTGACCTGTCATAGGGGTGCTTTAATGAATCCCACATCTACGATATGAAACAGAGCAAATGATTTTGCAGAGGTGAAAATGATCTGATGATACAAGGTTTAGGGTGGCGGCCATGAAAGAATGGAGTGTGAAGGTATTGCAGCAGATGAGGCGTAAGCTGGGTTTGTGAATTCTCTGAGTGACTTCTCTTGAACATATTGGTGAAAATGAAATGGATTAGTAATGTTAACCCCAAAATGGATGGTATGGAAGACCAATGGTGATATGACCAGTGAACGAAATAACCCAACCCGACTCAATCATGGTGATGGAGTGAAAGTGTCATGTTCAAGAGCGACCTATTACCAATAAAGTTCTTCAAGTTTTCTTCCCAAATTTTCCCCAGTTATTTATCACTAGTACCTCTTTATTTTTCTCAAGCTTGAGGAGGATAACATAAGCTTGTTCTATAATTTGCCCTTCGGGCAAACCTCTCGCTATGTTTTATTGAGCTTAGCGACAGTAAAACTCGTTCTTGTCTATAATGGACAAGTTTGTCGCTATTGTTTTAACGAGTGTAACAACAAAGATAACTTGGTCCTTTTAAATTTTATAGAGTTCAAAAAGAGACGGAAGAAAACTCCAGTAATCCTTTTTCGTAGTATAATCCCTTAAGTCTGAAAAATTATAAAATGATACGAAAGGGATGAATTTTCCGATCACTTTAACGAGCCAAAAAAGAAAAATGCTCGATCTTTTTGTGTAATGATCCCTCATGTCCAAAAAAATTAAAATCTAGAGGAGGGATGGCACTTCCAATCACTTTAACGAGCTGGAGAGGCCAATTTCTCAGCGATATTTTTATATTTTACGAGTATAAAAAGAGCTTAAAAAAGACTCGTCTTTGAGGAATGAGTGATATTTTCAGGTAGCAGCTGGTTCCAGGTGAGGTTTGGAACTTTTCAATCATGACAATGTAAATAAGATGGCTAACAGAATCACTCTTCGCAGTTATTCCTCAAAAGGGTAAACAATCAAGTGGAGACGGATGATCAACTAAAAGTGTAGGTGATGGTAAGAATGTGACCAAGGCTTAAAATCTGATAGCAATGCAATCACAAAGGTTATTTACTGATAGTAGGTTCATTTTTTAATGAGCTTGAACTTTGGGGGAACATATGCTCATAACTAGGTTTATTTTTTAATGAGATTGAACTTTGCGGAAACATTGCTTCTGCTAGTTGTATAATAAGGAAATTTCTCATTAGTAGGTTCATCTTTTAGGGAGCTTTCCCCATGCACAACTTTTCTCCGAAGCCTTTCATATGCAAGCTAGGAATGACCAACCAATGAGGTTAAAGGGTTGAGAGCCTACAAATTAAGAAAATAAGCCTACAAACTATGAAAATAAAAGGTTGTTTTTCACTTGTATGCAAACGATTCGCATGCCCCCGGATATAATGAGAAGTAGAGTTTCCAGGTTACCATATGGAATTTCTTGCATCAAAGCAAGGTTGTTTTGTTCGTATTTGCAGACGAAACACTTCCTTGGCTTTGTCCATCGAAATAGACAAAGGTGAATGGTGGGAGCTTCCACTCACATAATGTTTGATGAGGGAATCCTTTTCCAGTCTAACCCCATTCTCCTAACCGAATGGGTGTGTCAGACTAGTCATATATCCTACACAAAAATTTACCTTATATCTGAGGTTTTCCTACCGAAGCAGACCAGGGTGCATGCCCCCTGGGTTTAGTCACATTCATTGAATCACTCGTGCTCATCAGGTGGATGGACTGGAGGTTGATGAGACATTCCTTGTCCAAAAAGACCAGTTAGGGATGGTATTTAACTATTAGCCGTGTTTGAACTAGGAAATGAAAGCTAGTCAATGAGCTGGACCATTCTGCCTTCATATGGGAAACACATCACTCGAAAGAGTGAGGAAACAATAGATCCCATGCTATAAATGTAGTCATGTCCAAGGAGTATATTTTAATCCAATGGCCCTTGGACTACCATCACATTCATATAAATGGTTTTCCTTCTCAAAGTTATAGGCAAATTTGGAAGGTTCCCTAACGATCGACTGGTTCCTTTGTTGAAGCCTGATAGATTTCGAATCTCAAGCAGAAGCGATGGCGAACCAAGTGCTTTCCAAGCAGTTGAGGAAAGGATACTCACAAAGGCCCCTTCATCTATGATCATATCAACCCTGATCATTCTATAAGCTTGTACTATGATTCTGAATGGTACATTAGATGGTAGGCAGGGTCTCCCTAGTAGATTCCAATCGAAGGAAATGACAATATTTCATGGAGGAGGTACCGAATAGATGGCCAGATGAATCTCTAATGAACTTCCTTCCTGTTGTAAGGAACAGGTAGATTGCCCCCAGGTTCATCGGATTCTTTGTTAACAAAAATAATTTGAACAGTTTCATTCTCATTCTCTTTGGTGACTGTATCATCTGAAGGTGGACCTTCTAAAGACAAGACTGGGTCGACTGCCGTCTCGACCTGTTGACTTTGGTCCGGTGTGGACTCAGATGGTTTATATTTAATGATAGGTGCTTCAACCGACAACAAAGGTGTGTCAGTTATATTTTCAACTAGCGATGGACTCAATGAGAGTTTCTTGCATCCTCGAGGAAGCCGCATGGTGAAGTAGGATGGTTATCCAAGACTCTTTTAGCTTCGTCCAGGAAGGGACAACGATGGAGGGCATGATTGCCTTCACACAGTCTATAAGGAAATTTAGATCTTCTTTTTTGTCCATTGACTTCGTTTTCACTAGTTGACGGTGTGCTCTCAATCGTCATATCTTGAGGACACCAAATTTTGCAAGCGGGGAGACCAGTCCCTTAATATCCATGGGACACAAGCACAATCTCGATGATAGTGGTCTCCTTTGCAAATGACACATGGAGATTTATGTTTGGATGGTGCAGTGTGTGGATTTTCACCAGATGATGCATGGTTGCCCCCTTTTATTGTTGGCTTCTTCTTCTTCTTCTCCTTCCCTTTCTTCTTCTTCTCAGTTACTTGGTTCTTACTTTATTAGCTTCACCAAGCGAAGAGGAAGAAGGAGAGGGAGAAACAAACGAAGTAGAAGGTTGGGGGTAACTCTAGTATCATCTGGTTGCTGATTTGATTGCTCAGGAATCACGGTGTTTTGAACAACAGAGGTTGAGAAAAGCCATACTAGCAGGCCAATTGTAAGTCCTGGAAGGGACAAAGTAGCCATATGAGGTGCACCAACACCTCCCCAAGAGAAGAAGGGACTAGGATTCCCCCCAAGGGGAAATCCTTGATTGGTAGATTCCATTTTCTCAAACTAAGACCAACGAGGGAATAGTGATGTTATTCCGATTAAAATAAATTTTATGATGATTTGACACAACTTTCCTTTTCAATTTTAAAGAGTTGAGAAAAAGCTAAAGATGACTCTAGCCGCCTTCGACTTTTAATGAGCCCAAAGTGACAAGTGCTCAGATGGAACTTTTCTTTTAAGGAGTCTGAAAAGGAACAAAAGTGACTACTCTGGAAATCTAGACAGAAGGATTACCAAACCAATCGCAAAACTACAGAATACTTTTTACGTACGACAGTCAATCTTCCCAAATGTTGTGTTCAGTGCATTGCGATCGATAGGGTGGTAGACATGGCTTCCTAAGGACAAAGGATATAGTCTATTGTGGTCTCCCAATAAATACTCGATGGTACGTGGGAGCACAAGTTCGTACTGGCACTTGTCGTATCAAATAGGAGGAATCACCCAACCTACGATGAAAACGATAGTTACTAGGCTTTACAACACTAGACTACGTCTCTAGCCTAGACTTCTAGATGTTGTGCATTAGGTTCCAAAGCATTTTTATGTTCATTGAAGTTTATTTTACAGTTTACCTTTAAGGTTCACCACATGATGTAGATATACGATTCCTAAATACGCAATCTAAGATGACAAACAATTGTGTACTTTCTTTTTGCAATGAAAATCCTAGCTACTAAGGAAAGAGAAGTAAAATTATTTCAACATAGAGCAGAGAGCACACACTAAGATGCAGTGTCCTAAATCAATTTCCGCATGCAGTCTAAATGCAAATGCACATGCATTTATTTGTTTTTCAGTTTCCTTAATGTGAGAACGAAAAAAAGAAAACTAAGTACAGATCTGAATTACGTTTCTTCAAAGCGACACTTTAGCAATTTCTTTTCAAAATGAAAGGAAGATTTGGACGACAATTTCAATTTAGACTTGAAGACTACTTTAGACACTTCAAAGAATTGATGATCCAAATAAAATACAATAGCAAAAGTGTAATCGACTATCTAAAAGAGGAAGACTTTATGACACTCTTTTCTTTGACTGAAAATGTCACTTTATGTCACTTTCAAATCAAAAGACGACAGTTTGATTAAGCTACTTTTTGCAAAGGAGGACTGTAAATGATGAAAAATACATAAAAAAACATTCAAAATTCCTTATCAATGGAGGCTAAATAATGCAAAAGGAAGAGGGGTTCAACAATGATACACTAATCACAGACAACAAAACTATTGAATAAAGCTGAAGACAACGAAGAGAAAACCAAAATTTGGAAGCAGAAACAGTCTCACTCAATCATCGCACCTGTAACATAGGGAAATAGGGATGCATCTCATCTACAACCCATGGGAGGTGCAATGCATCCAGGTTGCCAATGGGAGATAGTGCAATGGTTCAGGGACAAGATTGAGCTTGGTTTTGGCTCACAGTTTGCAGCTAAGTTCAGGGGTTTAGGCTAAGCTTATGATAGGAAGTAAACACAAAGTATAGGGGCTAATCTAAAGAGGTTATTTGAGCTACCACCAGGGAACTTAGCATGTTTGCAAGTCAGATGTTTAGTTCATAAACCAACCCAGAGATTGACTGAAGCAACGTTGATCTACTTTGTAGTTGCATAGCAAAAGAAGTTCAAAGGCTAGCTAGCTTAAATTTAGGCTCCGTCTATAGTTTATAAATCAAACAACAGTGACTAACAATCAAACTATTTGCTCCCCAGCAGAGTCGCCATTTTGTTATCAGGAAAACTAGTGTCCATTCAAAGCTGCTAGTCCCACTAAGACGAGTAGCTATCTTAGAAACAAACAAACTAAAGTCACTTGTGTCTACCTTTATGAGAGATAGATGAGAGAGAAGCAGAGAGTACCAACCTCAGTCTTTCGCTTGGCTCCTCGCTTGTTTCCTCCCTCCTTTGACAGAGCTTCGCCACTCTTTCCTCACTTGTCTCACTTCAAAGAACACCTGTAGAGTCAAAGCAGCATAATACCATCAAAGCATAGAGATCTATAACCATAAAAAATATTGGATCAGATGTATATAAACCGTACAAATGCATACATCAATTCAAGATTCAGAAATATAGAAGAATATGGAGGAAAACTCAAACAACTTTATTGATAGTAGTAGTAGAAGAGAGGATTACAACTCAGTGGTCTGACCTAGCACCATCCTCCCAGCATGAAAGCCCTCTTCACCTCATGAAAATCTAAATCACCCAACACTATGATGTTTCACAAAGTAACCAACAACACTTCCTTACAAAATACAAAATTCCAACCTTTGGATCTCTAGGATGAGGGATCCGTATATAGATATTTGCAGGTGGGTGAGTCAGCTTCTGGGATTTTGATTAGTGTCATTTCTCTGATAGTTCTTGGTTCCACTTGGAGATTTCATGATCTCTTACTCATCCTTGGGCAAATTCAGAGAGGAAAGTGTCAAATGAGTAGTTTCTAGAAGATTCTCTGAGTTTCCACCTAGAAAACAGTGTCTTCCATTTGTCTGCTCTCACCCATCAAACACTACAGAAGGGATTTTCAGTATGCATCGCACCCTCTATGTGTAACAGGTGAGATGCATCACATCCTCAGCATGGAGCAGTCTGTATGGTCTAGTTTTGACCATTTTTGAGCAGTTTTTCAATGAGAACTTCTGGGAGATGATGTAATCAGCTGACCTTGTTCCTTTAGGGTATGAAACAACACTTTTAGGGGCTTAGAATCCCTTGGTTTATGGACATATGTGATTGGGGTTGCAGTGCCCAAATATGTCTATAACAGTGGGAGAAAAGCAAAGGAGTAAAGTTTCAAGCAAAGCAGAAAGGTATGACAAAATCTAAATTTATGGTTCATGATAAGAGAAATGATGATTGTTATTATTGTGGAAAACTTGGACATCATGCTAAAGATTGCTATAAAAGGAAATATAATGAGTCTAAAGAGAGAAACAGAAGGCATAATGGGAATTTTGTGGACAAAGACACCTCAATCAATGATGGATTTAAAAATCTCAAATTGTTTGTTTCTGATGCTGCATTGTCTGTTGAGACTGATGATGTGAATGCTTGGTTCATTGATTCTGGTGCATTACTCCATATGTCTTGTAATAAACATTGGCTTGATGAATATCATGAGAACATTTATGGAACATGTTTTTATATAGGAGATAATATATCCCTTCAAGTTCAAGGATATGGAGTAATATGTGTGATGTTTCCTAATCGAAAACAGAGACAGATCCATGATGTGATGTATGTTCCTGGTATAAAAAAGAATTTAATTTATGTTTCTACTATTTCTAATCAAGATCCAAAGGTTGAATTTGACAAATCAAAGTGTGTTGTTAAAGATATCCAAGATTGCTACAAAGCTATTACCACAGGTACTAGCGTTGGAGGCTTGTATAAGATGAATGTGAACAGGACAATGCATAAAGCATTGGCATCTACAACAATGTCAACATAAAAGATATGGCATCAAAGGTATGTGCATTTAAATCATAATGATTTAATGTTGCTTCAAAGAAAAACAATGGTTGAAGGTCTTCCTATTATGAAGAATAATCATGTTGAATGTGAAGCAAGTGCACTTTCCAAGCAACATTGAGAGGAATTTTCTATACATGAAGAAAGAAGGGAAAGAGAATTACTTGAATTAATTCATGCTGATCTATGTGGACCTATGAAAACTAGATCTCTTGGAGGAGAATTGTACTTTATTTTTTTTGTTAATGATATATCTAGATACACTTGGGTCTATTTCATAAGAAAGAAAAGTGATGTTTTTGAATACTTTAAGGCATTCAAAAACATGGTGGAAAAACAAACTAGGAAATACATCAAAATTCTCAGTTCTGATCATGAGGGAGAATTCAAATCAAGAGTTTTTAATCAATATTTCAAAAGTCATGGGACTCTACAAGAATTTATAGTGCCTCATACACCTCAACAAAATGAGGTTGCTGAGAGGAAAAATAGAACACTAGTATGTGCACAGAGCATGCTTCAAGGTACAAATATCTCTAATGGTTTTTGGGCTAAATCCATTCATACTGTTGTTTACTTGAAAAATAGGAGTCGAACCAAAATTTCAGATCACCTTTTGAAGCATTTTATGGATATAAACCAAAAGTGAATCATTTAAGATTTTTTAGATGTAAGACATTTGCACATATTCCAAAAGATGAAAGAAGAAAACTTGATGCAAAATCAATTAAGTTCACATTCATTGTTTATTGTGATCATCAAAAGACATACGAGTTGTTTGATCCTAATTCACATAGATTGCTTGCAAGTAGGGATGTGGTGTTTCATAAAAATGTAGATGAAGGTTATAAAATGAATAACACGAGTGTATGGCATGATATTGATGATTATGTCAAAATAGAAGCATGTTGTGTATAGGAACAGGAAAAGGTACAACAACAGGTACAGGAATAGGTACAGGTTCAAGAATAGGAAGCATCCAACAGTCATGATAGTCCAAGGAGAGAACAAGAGACTCCATAAATCAGGAAGAAGGATGAAAGAAGTAAAACTCTAAGGAGGTCATCACATCAAATTCAACCACCTATAAGGTATAAATATTATCCATTAATGTCTCATGTAATGAATGTTGTAGAACCCTCAAGTTATGAAGAAACAAAAAAATATAAAGAATGGATAGATGAAATGAATGAGGAATACAAATCTATAAGGAAGAATGACACAAGGGAATTAACACAATTGCCCAAAGATAAATTTCCCATAGGATGCAAATGGTTGTTCAAACCAAAGTTTAATGCTAATGGTAGTATTGATAAGTATAAAGCTAGATTAGTTGCAAAAGACTATTCACAAAAAGAAGGCATTCATTATGAAGATACTTTTGCATGTGTAGCTAAACTCAATACAATTAGAATCATGATTGCATTAGATACAAAACAAAATTGGAAAATGCATCAGTTAGATGTCAAATATGCTTTCATGAATGGTGAATTAAAAGAATAAGTTTATTTGGTTCAACCTGAAGGGTTTGTAATGCAGGGACAGGGGCATCTTGTTTGCATGTTAAATAAAGCTTTTTATGGTTTGAAACAAGCACCAAGATCTTGGTATGTCAAAATTGATTCATTCTTTTATGGCATTTAAGGTTTTTTGAGAAGCAAAATTGATCCTAACTTGTACATCAAGAGGGATGAACATGGGAATATTTCCTTGATATCTTTGTTTGTTGATGATATTATCATAATAGGAAGTGCACTCAGGTTGATTGAAGAAAATAAAATTCAGTTGTCACGGGTATTTGAAATGAAGGATCTTGGTGAGTTTCATTACTGTTTGGGTCTTGAAATTTGGAGGGAATCTGGTAAGACAATCATCACACAAAGCAAATATGCAAAGACAATCCCTGAAAGATTTCATATGTTTGAATGCAAACCAGTGTCTACTCCTTTGGAACAAAATGCCAAGTTTTATAATGATGATGGATCTAAAGAAGGGAATGGAACTTTGTATCGTCGATTGGTGGGAATTTTGAACTACCACACCACTACTAGGCTAGATATAACATATTCGGTCAATATTCTTAGTCAGTTTATGGCCAAGCCTTGTGAAAGCCATTGGAAAGCAGCAAAGAAAGTCCTTCGATATCTGAAGGGAACACTTTATTTTGGTATTTTGTTTACTGATGAATCTAATGTTGAGTTGCCAGGTTTTTCTGATTGAGATTGGGCTGGAAATCCTAACGATAGAAGATCAACCTCGGGATATGCATTCAATTTAGGATCGGGGGTCATATCATGGAGCAGCAAGAAACAACCAACTGTTTCTTTGTCATCCACTGAAATTGAATACAAAGCTTGACCAATGCAACTTGTGAAGCTATTTGGTTAAGAAGGATTCTTGAATATGTTGGAGAAAAGCAAAGACGATCAACAAGAATCAAATGTGGCAACCAGAGTTCCATGAAGCGACAAATAATCCAATTTATCATGTAAGAACAAAACATATTGAAGTCCAACATCATTTATAAGAGAAAAGATACAACCAAATGAGTTTCATTTAGTCTATTGTAATACAAGTGAGAATGTAACTAACATCTTTACCAAGCCTCTTGGAAAGATGAACTTTGAAATATGTAGACAACAACTGGACATTGTTGAAAATCCATTTCTTTATTAGGGGGAATGTTGGAATAATGTAGAAATGATATGTCTAGATAGAGTTGATGAGTTGTGTTCTCGTAGTCAATTTTTGATTTTAACTGTCATGCGTTGTGTCTTCGTAGTTTGTGTTGTGAGTTGGTGATCTGAATTATTTGGATCTAGATTTCCCTTGAAGATGCCTATGTGTGTCTATATAATGTAGTGGTTGTCCAAGAAGTTTGATTAATTATATTTGATTTCATTCTTGTGCATGTCTCTGATTTTCTAATAAATCGTGAGGTTGCAGAGTGGATATGAGTACTAGTGATGACCATATTAGACAAATACGGAAGAGATCAATATTGTTGTTATAATTTGTGTTTTCTACATGTAAGCATTAAGGGAGGGTATTGGAAGTAATGCCTCCATGTGTGTCATGTGATTATTACTTGTTATTGTGAGTCTTGAGCTGTCAATATAGAATTTATTGTTTCCTATGTGTATAAGTTGAAGTTGTGTCATGTCTGAGTCATAGATCCACTTTCTTAGGATCTAGATTCGTCAAAGTCAGTAATTTAAATCCTATATATGTAATTGTTGTGATCAATAAAAAATATAGTGTATGGTTTAGTATTATATGTAATTGGTATCTTTCATATTTCTACTAGACATGACCAATTGAGCTAACCCTTAAAACTTATAGTTCAAATATCATTTGTGAAATAAACATATTCTTAAATTAATCATAATGTTGTTGAAAAAAAAATACTCATAGAATTGATGAAAATGCTATGTAAAACAAAATTTATGAAAAATCAAGAAAATCCCACACATTTAAAATCGATACGGAACCTGATGAAGAAAATGAAGATGCAATAGCAATATTATGTTATTATGTATAATTTGAGATAAATTGCAGATGAAATGAAAATCTAATAAAAATGAAATTTGTAGAATTGAGGCTTCTATGATCAGTCATATTTATAAGAAAAGCTTCATCGTAAATCACATGAGAAATCCCTTTGTCGACGCGTTTCGAACCAACCAGTGTGGTTCATCGTCAGGACAAGTTGAAGACGCAGATCCAGTTCAGCGTGTTAAATAGTCTAAGCAGAGACTCAAACGGCTAAAAAATCTAACGGCTACTTTTCCAATCAAGACCCCAGACAAACTTCGTCTAACTAATTATATATTAAAAAATACTAATAAACCCATGGAGCTAGGTTAACCACGCGAAAAACAAAAGATAATCAGTTAAAAATAATTCATTTATTTATTTAAAATATTACTCCATTATATATAAAAATATATATTATATATATATATATATATTTCAATATTTTTTTAAATTAAATATACAAATATATATGTATATTCTAATAAATTTATTATTATACCTAATTTTCTAATAATACCTTATTTTTACTATTATTATCATAATTGTAATTAATATTATTTATAATTAAATTATAATTAATAGAAAAAGTTAAATTCGGTCCATGTTATATAAATTCATAGATAATTAAAAATTAATTTAATAATTTGTTAAAATAATAATAAATTAATTATTAATATTATAAGTATTAAATAATAATGTATATAATTAATAATATTAAAAAT
>APFE031419840.1:11429-68298 GCA_000404065.3 Pinus taeda
TATATCGATAGCTACACGAGATTCTACCTAACGGACAAGAAGAAAACAACAGGAAGAGCGACAAAGAGATATAGGAGGCGAAGAACCAGAAAAAATCTAAAGGAAACCCTAGATCAACAAACGGAAGAGGAAGGATCAGAAGGCATCAAGGAGAGCGACGAAAGCTCAAGAACAAAGGGGCGAAACACTAAGAAGACAGGGCGGGGATCCAACACCTACTTACCTTCCAGCCATCATCTCTGTTGAGATTGCTAGGCCTCTTCTCTATTTCTATAGCTTCCCTTAACTTACGATGATGGAACTGAGCCACCTTGGCAATAACTTTGGCCTCCTCAATACATACATGATGACTAGTCTTGTCCACATGCTCCGCCAAGGCCGAAGACTTTGTTCTCCCATGTCTCAGGTCAGCTGCATGCTCGCAGATTCTTTGCTGAATGGAGCGCCCTGTTTCTCCTATATAGGGCGTCCCACATGAGCAAGGAATCAAATACACACCCTTCATGTCCATAGGGTTAACAGGATCCTTCACCGACCGAAGGGAATTACGGATGGGGTCTTGATTGGAAAAGTAGCCGTTAGATTTTTTAGCCGTTTGAGTCTCTGCTTAGACTATTTAACACGCTGAACTGGATCTGCGTCTTCAACTTGTCCTGACGATGAACCACACTGGTTGGTTCGAAACGCGTCGACAAAGGTCTTTCTCATGTGATTTACGCTGAAGCTTTTCTTATAAAAATGAAATTTCTCGAAAAAAATATTATATTCATGAGGGTCACTTAGCAATAGTTTACGATAGACTCATGCATCCTTTATTATCAACTTTTGTGTATTGGTGCTTGTGTTACCTACCTCATCATATTAAAAATTGGAAATTATAAATCCATCGTATAAAAAACATTTTATTAATCATGTTATGTGCTAGGTACACTTTTTGTTTCGAACATATTATACAATGGACTATTCTAAATAAATATTCATGTTATGTGCTAGGTACACTTTTTGTTTCTAATATATTATACAATGCACTCTTCTAAATAAATATTCATGTTATGTTACACTTTTTGTTTCTAATATATTATACAATGGGCTATTCTAAATAAATATTATAATTATAATAATTTCATCTCATCTAAAAAATCATTAATTATCTATATATTTTCGATTAGTTGCATAAGGGTTTTTAACAAAGTCAAAAAATTCATTTATGTGATGTCTTAGAATTTACAAATCTATAATATATATTTTCGATTAGTTGCATAAGGGTTTTTAACAAAGTCAAAAATTCATTTATGTGATTTTTTAGAATTTACAAATATATAAAACATGTTAGAAATGGAAGATTTTAATTTTTTTGCCAAAGTAATATTTAATTACTTTTTTCATATTTAAATTTAAATAAATGAAAAAAAAAATCATGCTTACGGTGGCTTCATTGGAAATTTCATTTCACGTAACCCCGACCGTTTAATGTAGGAGTAGGAGTAGTCTTTTCTTTTTCGCTTGTCTTTGCTATTGGTTTGCATGGTTGTATTGCTTGTTGACTTGGTTGCTTTGCTTACTTGTTATTGTTTTCACCTTGTTTTCTGTGCATATTATTTTTGTTTACATTTTTTTTTTGTTTGCTTGGTATATTATTATTTTTGTTTCCGGAAATAAGTGCTTCCAACTACTACGTTCTAGCTTTTGAATAGAGTATGTCGCTGAAATTTGAAGAGACTTGTGACACTTCAGCACTTGGTCAGCCTTGTGTCTGTTTTCTCTATGCTTGGTTATAACCTTCGGTCGATGAAATCTTGACGGAAAATATGAACCGTCTGCAAGGGAAGTTTTGGCCCAACCATGAACCTGTGTCCACACTGGGAAGCCCCATGCTTGTACTCAGCCTTCTGCTCTATGTGTTCAAGCTCATCCAACTAGTAGAAATGGAGAAGGGGAAAATATAAACGAGCAAACTTATGTTAGAGGTATTACATGCTTCACTGAAGGAACAACCTCTTCTTCTCTCAATAAGTTGAGATCCCTCTGTTGGCATTATGAGATAAGTGTTGTCCTTGATGGCAAACCACACAGATGACAAATCATTGTGTAGAAGGTCAAAAGCAAGGATCAGTCTACAAGAATGAAGAGAATATAAATATACGAAAGTTCATTGTGACAAAGTCGCATATACACGCTGGTTAGGCATTACCAAGACGCGTATGCGTATGCACGCTCATTAATGCACAGAAAAGCGCGTATATGTTGGAAAACTTACCTTTGGTCCGTGGCGGTTAGTCCTTGGAACTTGACCCTATGGTTTTGGACCATGGTACCTCGTCAGACGTATTGATCCCTTGTATTGAGTTGATGGTATTGGTTTGTTATGGTTTTGGACCATGGTATTGAGCAAGGCCTAAGACTATAAAAAGAGAAGAAGATCATTAGGCAAAAAAAAAGTGAGAAAATCTTGAATATCTGATGAAGGATGAGATCCAGTATGCAGGTTATGGGTTGCTTGATCTAAGCTAAGGAGGGATCTCACAAGTTGATGGAGAACAAGATCTAAGGATAGATCGGGATCAAATGGTTTGAAATGAACTATCTCTATATGATTGATTATGTTTATTCTAGATCTGTATACTGGCGCAAGTAATGTTCTGAACTGGGTATAACTTAAGGTTGAAATCACTGCAATTCATGATTGAATATTTATAGATCTGTACGCGGGTTAGCTTTGGTAAAAGCGCGTATGTACACGGGTTTGGTTCGTCCAAGTAGCGTATACCATTTAATCTATGATGTTGATGATACAGTTGGTTCTGAATAGTGTTGCAGAGTTCAGGGTTCTCCTCTGTGTTCTGGTGACTGCTTTTGTTGACAGGGTTCAGTGATTCAGTATTGGGTGATTCAGAGTTTGATAATGCTAGTGTTGATTGATTGTGTGCTTCAATGATATTCATGGGTCCAGTATGAAAATTGGATGAAACGTGGCCTTCAGATTATGTTTTGTGCTTCAGTGTATCCAGTATGAAAATTGATGAAACGTGGTACCTGGAGGAGAGAAGATTGTAGGTCAGCACCTACGTACTAGTATCTAAGCTAGTACAAGAGCTAAAGGAAATCTTTGGAGCATTGTAGAAAGTAGTAGCCTGCGTACTAGTAAATGGATCAGCTAGTACAAGAGCGAAGGGGGTTGTAGCTCCCGTACTGGTATAAGGCTGCACCAGTACAAAATATTGTAAAAGGATTTTCTTATTAAGAAGAAGATTGAGATGACTTGCAGCAGGTGGTTTTCTCCCGCATTGGGTTTCCACCTTATATCATGGTGTTCATGTGTGTGCTCTTTATGTGTGATGATCTATTTTGCTTACTGTTAATAAGGTTAATAATGGTCTGATGCATTTACTGAAGATAAGCTAACTGAATCATAAGATTACTGCATGTACGCTGGTTGCTTTTAACACAGTCGTGTATATACGCGGATATCCTTAACTGAAGTTGCGTATATGAATCTGAGTATGAAAATGAAAAAGTTTTACTGATTTGATAATACTGATTCACCCCCGCCCCCCTCCCCTCTCAGTATATTTCCAACACTACCAACATTCAGGGGATCACCTTGATATGAAGTCCCAACTAGAACTCACATTGTTTGGTGCAGGAGTCCCATCCAGTATGATGTCCCAGTTTCCATTGTCTTAAGGATTTGCCTCAACTCTTACTTGTCAACACAGGAGAGTGGTCTTGTTTATCTTCGAGAAGTGAGTTTCATGTGCCTAGTGAGTGTAACTGTACTTGTTTCAATGGTTCTTTCACTGTAAAAGGGGGAGATTGTGAAAGTGAGTTCCAAGTTGGATGGGTTGTAGTCCCAACTCAGCTAGGAACACACAACACAATAGGGCATGGAGAACTTCTGGAGGAGAAGTCCACATGGATGCGGTAGTCACAACATAGAAAGTAAGATAATACATATAGCACTCAACGTATCAGTCTGAATGAGTGCAACAGTTGTTACGATAAGCTTCATGTGAAAGGTCTATCTAATGTCCAGGAGAGAAGTCTACATGAGTGAGACAATGTTAACATCATATACAACACATTTCCATTAATAGATTTTTCATTACAACAAATTAAATAGTTTGGATGTAGAACACAGGTTAAAGCAACATGTATCACAAGCATTAAAGATTAGTCTTTCAATAGATACAATACATGTGTGAAAACATGCTGGCCTGTAGTAGGCTTCTAAATTAAGAGAAAGTTCCAAGACACATCGTTACACCATACATCACTAACCCCGAGTGCGGGGCGTTGGAGCCACTGCTTACTCCTTAAAGAAAATATTATAGACTATCTTGGCTATGTGGGAGGCGCTGAGGTGAAAAGTCCTTTGCATGTACAAATGAGGGGGCATTTATAGCCAAGGGTGAAACTCACCCTTGTGGTTGTTTGACTACCCTCATGACTATTTGACTTCCATAAATTTTGGACTTACATGACTCTTTGTTCAACAAGTGGGTCTCTTGGACTTCCATGTTACATCACATTGATTGACAACATAGCCCATAGTGGAGATGTGGGCGACATGACTCATGACATGACTTGACATGACAGTGATGGTACATTCGTGCTGCTGTTGGAGTGAATGTCGCATTACAGTGCTACTGGGTGATGGATGTCTTCATGGTGTATCATAGCTTCACCTCTGCATGGGGAAGTGTGCAAAGTCTTCGATGGTCCTTGGTTTGCTTGATGAAGCTTTTGCATGTTGTTCCGTGCTTGCATGTTGGGAGGCTTGACGAACTCATCTATTCATGAAGGTGCATGTTCATCGCGCTTGTCCATTTCACATGCATCATTCATTCGTCTATTGGTGAACCTGTCCTTTTGCATATGGACCCTTCATTCATCCTATTCGTCTTCTTTCCATGTTTGTTGGTGTACCTGTACCTGCAGTCACTCATGATGAGACGACATTAAATCCAAAACCTCCTAGTCTATCATGACATGTGATCATTTCAGATGCAGGTGACTAGGAGAGGCAGCAAGGTTGTGAAGCGGGATGATGGATACAGGCACTGCTGATGAAAACTGTGCAAGAGTCACTAAGTGATGAAGACGGGTAATCTGAGTCGACAGTGACTATCTGCGAGGTCTGGGTCAATTGGGAGACAAAATTGCACAAATGTTTGGAGGGATAGTTTGGGTTGTAGGAAGGCGAGGAAGGC
Organism: Pinus taeda; assembly: GCA_000404065.3. NCBI lineage: Eukaryota > Viridiplantae > Streptophyta > Pinopsida > Pinales > Pinaceae > Pinus > Pinus taeda. Next base: position 16,640 of record APFE031419840.1, read on the forward strand.
ATGCTCTGTGCATTTTTCAGAACGAAGAGGTAGTGGGGGCTAGACAAATAGATTTGAACAATTTTCGAGAGGAGTAGGCCAGGATTCATGAAGGGTCAGCGGCAGGGATTGCGCAATTTTTTGGGGGAATTTCCCAGGAGACTGAAAGCCAAAACTATGTAATTCCCAAAGGGAACTGGAAGCTAGCTTTTGGGGTCACTGGCAGCCAAAAATGCAAAATTCCCAGAGGGAACTTCCAGTCGGCTTATGGAGACACTGACAGCAGAAACTATGCAATTCCTAGAGGGAACTGACAGTCTACTGCTAGGGGCTATCGGAAAGGGAAACTACACGGAGGCCGGGAGGACAACCTACTAATCATCTGTACATAATTTTTGAGCAGAGAAGACTTCTGGACAACATAATTCCTACTCATGAAAACTGCAAAATTTCTTGGATGAGCAGCTGGTTGACTGTCCGGATGACTGACTAGGAAAATTGTGCAATTTTTTGAAGGAGACAGGGATGGGAGCTTGGTGTTCTTTTGGCCTATCTGTGCAATTTACTCAGTCAGTTGAGGAAGTGGGGTTAGTGGTCTCTACACAGTTTTTGAGGGGAGTCAGTCCCAGGGTGATTCCTGGGTCCAATTGCCCGAGTTGCTAGCATGAAAGCTGATTGAATTTCTTGCGGGAAGCACAAATTGAAAAGACTAGCTTGGTGCTTCTGCACTGTTCTGGTTGACAGTTGATTGAGTTGATAGTGGGGTGATGGTCCAACTATCAGAAGGGAGTCTCGTCATTAGAATTTCAGCAAAATGACTTAAGTGTTTGAACAATCAAAAGATACATAGCTGATCATAAAACACACACTCACATGACTTGACGACAAAATGACCCAAACCATCTAGAAACACATGTTCAATGTGACTAACCGACGGTGCAAGTGATAAGTGCGACACTTGTGATTGACCGCTCATTGATCGAGATGACATTTGCACGATAGTGAATGTGACTCTGTGTGTGAGTGTGATAGATGACTTCATAGCGAAGACAACAAGCACATATGAAGCGAAGAATTTAAGCATAACCAGAACATGGTTGCAAGCATGACTTAGACACCAGCATGCAAAAACTTGAATGAAATGAACAAGAAAGGTGGATGCAAAGACTCACATGAGCTCATGGAGCAAACCCGAGTGTGTGTAGTCATTAAGTGAAACTCTCAAGGGATGTTATGAAATTGGTGCAAGCCAAAATTTTGGAGGGTGGTTGTAGCCGCTACAACACTTGGTGACACACTGGTAGAACTCCAGCTTCTCTATTTTGGTTCGCTACTAGAACAGGGCCTTGTTCTTTCCAAGAGTATTGAGTCGTTGTGTGGGTTACTTCAGTTTCCCCACTTACCCCTTAGACATACATGGTTCACCCTTTGCCAACTCAGTCAAACACAATCAAAATTTTAGCTTAGATCTCAATGTTTCGAATTTGGGAAGGGTAGTTTAGCTCATGAGTTGAATATTTTCAGAGTATAAGTTTTCATATCTGGTGTTTCTCACTACTAGCAGGTCTGTAAAGTACCCCGTCTGAGTCACCTCTCTACGTAGGAAGACTTTCTCTTCTTTCGCATTTGCATTTCTTAAGAGGACTATTCGTAAGCACTTATTAATTTTTGGGGTGGAAGAGGGAACCTGACTTATTGAGAGCAGAAGAGGTTGTTCGTTCAGAGAAGCATGTAATACCTTTGACATAGGTTTTCTAATTTAGACTTTCCCCTTCTCTGTTTCTACTAGTTGGATGAACTTGAACAAATAGAGAAGAAGGCTGAGTATAGGCATGGGGCTTCCCAGTGTGGACATAGTTTCATGGTTGGACCAAAACTTCCCTTGTAGACGGTTCGTATTTTCCGTGAAGACTTCATCGGTCGAAAGTTACAACCAAGCACAGAGAAGATGGACACAAGACTGGCCAAGTGTTGTAGTGTCACAAGTATCTTCAAATTTCAGCCACATACTCTATTCAAAAGCCAGAACGTAGTAGTTGCCAACACTTATTTCCGAAAACAAAAAAAATTAATATATCAAACAAACAAAATGCATGCAAAAAAGAATAGTAATCATAATCAAACAAAGAAAAAACAAAGGTAATAAGCAAAACAAACCAAATGAAAACAACAAGCAGCAAGCAGACTATGTACACGGCATGGGCACTACTCGACCTACTGAAAATAATGCTTGAGATCTTGGCCATTGACAGGAAGGTTGTCAATCCTCTCGTCAAGTGATCGCGAATGATACATGTGTGGGACAAGATTCTCATGGACTGTGTACAGGCCAATCTAGAGGGACTGAAACTTTGTATGTTTGCCTTTGTATTCATGGGGCTTATCCCATTTCCGAACTAAGCCACCCACATCTAAGCTAGCCTTCCCTGCGGACTTCTTATTAAACCATCTCTTGATATGATTATGGTGGAGTGTCAGTTTTTGCTTTTCTTTCATCCTTTCTTCTCAAAGCTTATGGAGAGAATCCATCCTACGCTGAACTAGCTGGCAAGGCTTGCCTTGCGATTCTTGGGAAAGGTGAAGTGCATGAAAGTAGATATTTTGTGGGAGGATGGCTTCTTTACCATAAACTAGGAAGTACGGTGAGGTATTCAGAGACAGCTTAGGTGTTACATGGTCAACCCATAGTGCATTCGTTAGGGCGTTATGCCAGTTACGCTGCTAAGAGAAAATGGTCTTCTTGATTATACAGATGAGGTTTTTATTTGTGGACTTTGCTAGACCATTTCCTTGTGGGTAGTAACTCGATGAATGTTTTAGCACAATACCACTTTTTAATGCAAATTAATAGAGTTTGAAAGACGAAAAATAAGTTGCATTATCACAAGCAAGTGATACTAGAATGCCGAAACGTGAGATGATATTCTGCTGGAGGAAGCTAATGACCTCCTGATCATTCACTTGTTTGAGCAGAACTACGTCTATCCACCACGTAAAGTATTCAGTTGTTATTAGGGTATAGAGTTGTTGTTTTGATGAATGAGGGAAAATTTCCCCAACGATGTCCAGGCCCCACTGTTGGAAAGGTTCGGTCATAAGATGGCGTATGTGGTCTTCTCGTCCTCTTGAGAACATAGTCACATCATCGAGGTATACTACCACGCTTTGCTCAATGAGTCCACAAAAGGCAATGTCCATAGCATGTTGAAATGTTGCGTCTGTGTTTACAAGCCCAAATGACATTCGTCTATAAGAAAATGTACCCCACTTGGTATGGAAGGTAGTTTTGAGTCTGTCAGTTTCTGCTACTAGAATTTGAATGTATCCTAGGAAACTGTCAAGGAGAGAGAACATCTGTGCCCTAGATACTGTTTGCAAAATATGGTCCATGGATAGGACAGGGTATTTGTCTTTGTTTGAGGCACGGTTTACATTTCGGAAATCGACACACACACGGATTTCCTTGAACTTCTTTCGTACAAGAACAAGGTTGGAGAGCCATGTGGAATGCCAAACTTTGTATATGATCTGTTCATCCAAAAACTTAGTAAGCTCTTTTTGTATTAGTGGTTCAAGCAAAAAAGTGTTCTTTCCTCAGCTTCTGATGATACGGATTGACCCTTTCTTTACTTGGGATGATATGTTGGATGATCCACATGTCATACGTTTTCAGGTCATCATATGTCCACGTGAACACATCTCGGTATTGTTTCAACAAGGGGATAAAGGCTTGCCTCTCTTGCCGTGTACAACATGTAACAAGATTAACAAACTTTAGATCTTGTTCTGTTCCCAGTTTTATCAGTTCATGCCTCGTGGTGGAACTATGGGTCTTGATGTTCCTTGGCCCCTAGAACCATTCTTTCAAGTCACATAGCTTTTCCAATGATGCCACACCTTTTGTGATAATGTGGCCTTTCATGTTACCATCTTCAGCTTACAAAGAGCACTTGTGCTTGTCATTGTCTATCGCTTCATCTTTGAAGATGTCAGCATTGGCCATAAAATGTAGTATTTGTTGATCATCATTAAACACGCGTAGGTTAGTTATGTTTTCCAGGATAGATGGTTTGTACAAAATTTCAATGGTAAATCTATCCCTAATTGGTGACATTCTCGAGGTTGCATTTTCCAGTGCATTGGCAGCTGCATTATGCGTACGTGGTAGAACAATGATATTAAATTCTTGGAAGTTTGAGATTAGTCACCATACCTCTTCTTCGTAAATTTTGAGATACGGTGATAAACAGTGAATGGTATTACGTACCTACCAGACCATTATCTCTAGATCATCTACCACTTTGAGCATGACCACTTTGAGGATGATGGATTTCTGCAAGCCCAACACGAGTGCTTCATGTTATGCTACATTATTCATGCACTCAAACTCCAAGCGACTTGAAACCTGATGCTTCCTATTGCAAGGGTTGATCAGAACACACCTAGCTCTTGAGCCGTCCCGTGTCTTTAATCTGTCAAACTACATAGTCCACAACTCATTTGTACATGGACCACTTGATGTGCTGGTACTGCTGCTACTACTGTTGCTGCTACTATTGCTACTATTGGTACAATGTGTTGTACAAGTTTCATTACCACTAGTTGGCCAAGGAAGGAGTCCCAATTGTGCATCTCCTAGGGTTGGAGCTGGCTGTGCAGGATAACACCCCAATGTTTTCTCAAGGAGGTAGTTGCCAAACATGAATTCTGCGAAGGCCAACGGTTGATTCTCGCCATTGATGGGAGTGACATTATGCTTCATGTACCTCTAGGATTCTACTCAAATTTGGTTGCACTTGACCTTATACAGAAGCCACATGTGAGACTATTCTATAGAAAAATATCCATCTAACTTGCTAGATCAGTCTCTACTAAGTAATAGAGCATATTTTCTAGATGTCCACTACCACTATGTTGATGCATTGGTGGACTCGACCATCATGAGATAGTCGAATGGTCACGTCTCGTAATTCACCAATGGCTAGTACCGATGGTCGATCAAGTTGGATGATTCGTGTAGATGTCTTTCTCCATTGTGCATTGATCCTTTTAGTGATGGAGAGTGGCATGACATTGGCCACCACACTAGAATCAACCAAACAATTGTAAACATTGTAGTTGAAAGTATAAAAAAATAGCAGGAACGGAGGTTAACTTGAGTTTGCTTCTTCCATTTGGAGTGTATTGAGCATAGTTGAAAGTGATCTGGGAGGTGTGCTTTCTCCCTTGCTAGTAGAGGCTGCATTGTTTGTCACTGTCTATCCCAATGCATGTAACAAGATATCTCGCTAGCTCTAGATCTTAGACAACTCAAACAAACTATTGTTTGCCTTTGTTTTCCTCATATCATAAACAATGCTTTAATCTAGAGGTGGAAGACTCACCGAGTTGTCCAGGGTAAAATGGGTGTTCGTGTTATCCAGCAGAGTGTTATGCAGCTTGCTACTCATGGATGTTCTTTTGTCTGCTCTTGTCTTCCCGGACTTGCTTTGTGTTTTATTCTTAGGGAAATTTGGTGGATCGGTCTTCCTTATCAGCATTCTGACCTTTTTTTACATCTCCCCAAGTGTGGGGGGAGCCCCTTTACTTCTAATATTGTAATGGTTAGCTTTCTTTCGGGTCTACTTCTCAGTGTTTGTCTTTGACATCGTTTGAAAGCACTGATCCACATTCACCACATGCCCAGAGCTTGATGGCTCATCAGGTGCAACTTCTTTGTCATTTTCCATGTCTTCTAGTTGCTCTTGTATATTGCTTCCTGCATCGAGTGTACGACTGTAAAAATAATTTGTGACTCGCTTCCAACCCGAACAAGATTTCTCAGGATGATGCTCTTTGTGGAAAGAACAAAATTTCAGATCTACACAGAGTTCGAGCTAGAACACAGGCTCCTGCGCAGTTTTTGAAATGAACTAGCTGTTGCTTGATGCAATGCTTGCTTGTTTCTACCTAAGTGGGTGACTGCTTGCAAATGTCTCTATGCTACATTGTTTGAGTTCAAACATTTCAGTGGACAAGCTCTCGACGAGACAAGTGAGGGTCTCAATATCAATTGCTTCCTTGTCTCTACCCTTTCTTGTCGTTGCTTGGGACTTCCTACTCACATACTTGGATTCCTTCATTGGTTTGTCATCCTTGATGACTCTCACTGCACATGGTTGTTTCTCAACAGTGATAGCCTCTTCACAGTTTTCCAATAGTGTTGGTTTCTTGACTCGCTTGATGAACTGCTCGATGTTGGTTGGCAATGTGAATGTGTAGTAATTAGTGTTGATGGAGTCATGACGCTTAGTGTCTGCTGTGAACTTATTCAATATACATGTAAACCTCTGATTGAAATCTTTCACTTTCTCTTTTCCCTCCATGTTGAGGCTTCCCAAATATTTGAGTAGCATGGCTGGGGTCTTGTCATCAATGAACTTCTCAAGGAACATGTGTTTGAATGCAACCTAGTTGTGTATAGAGTTCGGTGGAAGGCTGTGATACCAAGAAGCTGTGAGACCAACCAAGGTACATGGGAACAATCTACATGCTACATCATCATAACGTACCTCAAGGGTCTATAGCTATAGATAGAAGTTGTCTAAGTGGTCTTCCACCTTTATTGTGCTGCCAGGGTTGAAATTTACGTTTATTCTCTCTACTCGCCTCGGAATCTTGTGCAAAATGGCTGGTAGAGCCAATGGTCCCTAAGTCATCCATTCAAGATTTGGGTCATCCATCTCTTCATCTTCTTCGTCCTCTTCATTCTCTTCCTCTCCTTCAGAGTTTAATGGTTCCGACTCTGAGTCTGTTGGTTCATCTCTACCTCTTCCTCCTCTGCTGCCTTCCCCTTTGCCTCCTACATCGAAGTCTGATCCCAAGATCACAAGAGTGTCTTGTTCACCTTGTCAGACAATTGGAGATTCCTTTCCGTCTTCGATGCTTCTACTTATATGGAGTTCTCAGCCCTTATCCAACCAAACGAACATCCAACACATCACCATTAGAAGTTTCTAGACGTGAAACTCCATTTCCTTTTATAAAAAAATTCTAGAAGTAGATCAACGTGGCTATTGGGCTTATAGTAGCGATGATCGACACGAGTCACAGGGTAAACCTCTGCCATCGACATGGGTGAGACACTGGGAAAGAGCGATGATCTTAAAAACTGGGTTTGAAGAAGGATTCTCTAGAAATGTTCTGAAGGGAGTGGGGAATTCTTTCTTCAAACTTCAAGGGATGCAAGAGGATAGGTTTCATGGTGAAAGTATAACACAGTAGTCAGTACTAGGGTTCTCTGGGATAAGGAATGGGGAGTGATAGGACAGTGAAAAATTATTGTTTAACATATGACCCCTAAAGCATGAAGTCAGAGCTAAGAGCAATGGCTGAAATGATTTAAGACAGAGTGAGGACTTGGAATATCAACATCAGAAGACCTGCAACTCAGACATACCTGTACATATTTGAAATCTAATAGTCATGCCTAATAAACATGAGAGGCATATAACAATACATGAATCCATGATATAGGTGCAACTATCCATCAAGAAAAGGATCATGTGCATGGATCCTCGGCATGGATGCAACCATTCAACTGAGGGGATTAAAATGAAAAGACCCACAATATGGATGCAGCCATCTACATAGAGAGGATCAAAATGAAAAGACCCACGGTATGGTCACAACCACCGATCTAAAGAATCATGTATATAATCATGAATGACTCATCACTCCTCGCAACATGGACTTTTATGAGCTAAGCCTAGGGTATTGCACTCAAACATGACCTGATCAAAGTACAAATTATAACATGTGAATAGATGTGCCGAAGTCGAACATGTTAGAATATCACTTGATTATTTGCCAATGATATGAACCGTTAACAAGCGTGAGAGAAACCACCCATAATGTCAATGGCTCTCAAGGTACTATCAATACAATTCATGAAGTGTGAATAAGGAACTGAAGTCGAAAACTTGTGAAATCACTTGATCGAGGGCTAATGATGAGAACCTGTCATCGAGTGTGAAGAACTTGCCATTGAGGCATGCAAGCTATAAGGTATTGGAAATTAGTTTCTAGATCAACTTCTTGGATAATGAGCTGAAGTTGACATGAAGTGATTTGTTGAAGGAAGGTCATAATGAATGCTTCATCATCGACACAAAACAAGAAACACAATGAATGAGAGTAATCCAAGATGGTATGTATGATCAGAAAATGTACAGGTAGGAAGAATTCTCTTGAACATATGGATGACATGACTCCAGATTTTGGCCGCATTTGACATCACAGGATCAGAGGTCATGGTGGTGTGATAGAGAACATATGAGAGGTTTAAGATGGATAACCCAAAACCTAGGGAGGCAAGTCACAGAGTGAGGATGTCCCAAAACCTAAGATGAACAACAGATGAGTGTCAATGTTCAAAAGTAACATGCTACCTCAAGTGAAATATAATTCATGAAATAAGTCCAATTTTCCCCCACCATTTATGGTGAGTACCCCAGTTATTTTTTCACAAGCTTAATGAGGATAGCATATGCTTGTAATATAAGTCCATCCTCCGGATGGATCTGACCTAGTATGTTTTACGAGCCCTAGGAAGGAGTAGCTCAGTCTCGTCTTAATGATAAGTCCTATATTGTTTAATCCTTTAACAAGTTTGACAAAGGTGAAACTCAACATCTTTTTCATGCTTAGAGAGTTTGAAAAAGAAGTAGAAAAGAAAACTCAAAAAAGTCCCTTTTTGTACAGTTTTCTTTTGAGCCTGAAAAAGTAGAAAACAATACTTGAGAGAACCTCTTGACCATGTCAACCAAGGAGTATCTTTTTCATAAATAGCTTATCCTAGCTCGAAAAAGGGGTAAACATAAAATGGGTGAATGACATTTCACAACCTTTAACGAGTTCAAAATGACAAGAGCTCGACAATATTTTCATGTTTTAAGAGTTGGAAAAGAGCTTAATGTAGACCCCCCATTTTTAACCTCTTTAAAGAGTCAAAAAGGGAAAAATACTCAGCAATCTTTTCATTTGAGTTTTTACGAGTCTAGAAAAGACTTAAAGGTGACTCGTCCTAGAGGAATGAGTGGTATAAAGGGTAGCAATTGGTTCTAGTTATGGTGGAACTGCTCAAAACATTGAAAGGGTAAGAGGCTAGCTAGAAAAACCACTCATTGTTGTGGTTCCTCACGAAAGGAAAAAAAACCAAGTGAAAGCATATGATTAGCCAAAGAGATGGTGGCGATGGAATGAAACAACCAAGGCTCAACTAGCAGAGATTAGCTGATAAGAACGGTAATCATGAGATGTAAATTGGGAATGGTTTCATTTTTACACAAGCTTGAAACATGAGAAACTATACTTGAGTATACTTGGTTTCATGTTTCACAAGTTTGAAACAAAGATAAACTATGCCTGGATTTGGTTTCATTTTACACAAGCTTGAAACAAAGATAAACTATGCTTGGGATAAGTTTTCATGCCCCCATCATAATGACTCAATTCGAGGTACATGCCTCTCGAGCTTCATTTCATTCAGCTAGGTGGATGGAATGAAGGTTCACTTTCGAGATCTAGGAAAGACTCGATTGGGATTTTACGAGATCTTAATCAAAGAAACGATTTGGAAAAGGGAGTTGTTTTATTTTTAAATGAGGTTGAAACAGTAAAAGAACTATACTCGGACATCTCTTTCATTTTTTAACGAGGTTGATATAGGAAGAAACTGTCCTCAGAAAACTTGATTCATTTTTTTAATTAGATTGACAGAAGACAAGGAACTATGCTCACACCCCATGTTTCATTTTTTAACAAGCTTGACACAAGACAAGGAACTATTCTCCGACCTCTTGTCTCATTTTTTAACGAGGTTGACACAAGACTAGGAACTATCCTCATAACATATATTTCATTTTTTAACAAGGTTGATACAGGAACAAACTATCCTCGCATGATGTTTCATTTTTTAACAAGATTGGCACAGAAAAATAAATATCCTCGTATGTTGTTCATGGACCATACGAGAACATGGCCCCCAAGAGGTCCTCACTAGATAGGATAACTACGCTCTAGGAGGAACATATGTCAACTGGTACAAATGACAGACTAGGTTCCAATGCCCCCAATACATAATTTACCATGCCATCTGCGTGATCATTAGCAGATGTGTAGACAGAACCGGTAGCCCCATAATTGACCTATGGCAGGGAAGTTACTGCTTACAAACAAGTACCAATAGGGGACGATGATTTCAAAGGAGGAACTTGGTGACCAATGAACGGCAATTGATCAATGGTCACTATTCTCCCTTCGTTTGGAAAACAAGCCACATGGAAAAAAGAAGAAACAAGAGCTCCCATGACATAAACATAGTCATTTCCAAGGAGAAGATTTAAATCTAAGGGACCTTGGACTACCATCACATCTATATAGACAATCTTTCCTCCCAAAGTAATAGGGAATGTTGGAAGGATCCCTAAGGGCTAACTGGTTCCTCCATTGAAAGCCGACATATTCTAGGTGACTGGCAAAAGATGTGGGGAACCCAAATCTTGCTAAGTAGTAGATGACATGATGCTAACAGACACACCTTCATCTAGTATAGTTCCATGTACTATCAAATTATAGGTTTGTAATGTGATCTGGAAAGGCACATAAGATGGATGTTGGAAAGAAGTCAATTGACTCCAATAAAAAGAAACGACAGAACTACTTGGTGGGGCTATCATATGATTGCCCCCATGCATTGCAAGAGAATAGGAGAAGGACTATCCTGAACAACTTGGATGGGAGGGCCACTCTTTGATTCATGAGAATTTGAGGAGATGAGAAGATCATGAGAAGTATGATCACTACTCTCTTAGGGAATAGAGTGAACAATGGAAGGCAGAGCCAAGTTGACACTCTTTTCGACCAATGGTTGGTCAGGAATAGACACAAGAGAGTCATTCTCAAGAAGAGCATGACGAGAAAGAGATGAATCGAAGTCAATCTCTTTACCAACTAGGAGAGGGTCAAAAGAAAGTCTCTGATAACCAACAGGGAGTTGGGATTGAGGAGGTGTAACGTTTTCTAAAACTTTGGAATCTTTATCCATAAGAGGACAAAGGTGAAGAAGATGCTCTCCTTCACATAACCTACAGGAAAATCTAATATTTCCCTTCTCCTTACCATCATTAGCTAACAATGTAGCATCGAAATGATCTCCAGAGGTCAATGGGAATAGTTGAATTAGGTCTTGAGACCACACCTATAAGACTATGGGAATGCTAGGACAATCTCAAAGGACATGGTCACCCTTACATAACTTGCAAGGGAATTTGACCTTCTGTGGAGGATCAGAAGGCTTGTCTATGGGAGGTGCATTTGGAGTAAAAACTACATGGTTGGCCTCTCACTTATTTGAATTCTTCGTCATCATCATCGTCTTCTTCTTCTTAGCCTCCTGGTTACTAGATTTCAAAATTTCACCAGGAGAATTAGAAGAGGAAGATGAAGAAATAGGGGAAGAAGGTGAGAGGTCAGACTTAAAATCAACATGATTTGGTTCAAAAGAAGGAGATGGTTGGGCAAGATTTAGGACACTTGGGACCACCGAGGTCAAAAATAACTAGATAGTAAACCAATGGTTGACCCTGGGAGGGACAACGTTTCCATATAAGGAGCACCAACATTTCCAAAAGAAGAAAAAGGATGAGGATTCCCATTCGAGGGGAATCCTTGACTAGTAGACTCTAGAAATGTTGCCATTGGAATTGACCCTAAAGAATCACTAAGGAAGATAACTCTAACTAGGAATATTTTGTGGGGAGTTAATTTTAAGACATATGATCATTTCAGATGTAGATGACTGGGAGAGGCAGCAAGGTTGTGAAGCAGGATGATGGCTCCGGGCACTGCTGATGAAAACTGTGCAAGAGTCACTGAGTGATGAAGACGGGTAATCTGAGTCGACAGTGACTTTCTGCGAGGTCTCGGTCAACTGGCAGACAAAATTGCACAATTTTTTGGAGGGACAGTCTAGGTTGTAGGAAGGCAAGGAAGGCATGCTCTATGCATTTTTCAGAACGAATAGGTAGTGGGGGCTGGACAACTAGATTTGAACAATTTTCGAGAGGAGCAGGCTAGGATTCATGAAGGGTCAGCAGGCAAGGATTGTGCAATTTTTTGGGGGAATTTCCAAGGAGACTGGAAGCCAAAACTGTGTAATTCCCAAAGGGAACTGACAGCTAGATTTTGGGGTCATTGGCAACCAAAACTCCACAATTCCCAAAGGGAACTTCCAGCCGGTTGATGGAGACACTGACAGGAGAAACTATGCAATTCCTGGAGGGAACTGATAGTCTGCTGCTAGGGGTTATTGGAAAGGGAAACTACATGGAGGCTGGGAGGACAACCTACTAATCATCTTTTCATAATTTTTGAGTAGAGAAAACTTCTGGACAACAAAATTCCTACTCATAAAAACTGCACAATTTCTTAGATGAGCAGCTGGTCGACTGTCCGGATGACTGACTAGGAAAACTACGCAATTTTCTGAAGGAGACAGGGATGGGAACTTGGTGTTTTTATGGCCTGTCTTGTCAATTTCCTCAATCAGTTGAGAAAGTGGGGTTAGTGGCCTCTACACAATTTTTGAGGGGAGTCAGTACCGGGGTGATTTCCGGGTCCGATTGCTCGAGTGGCTAGCATGAAAGCTGATTGAATTTCTTGTGGGAAGCACAAATTGAAAAGACTAGCTTGGTGCTTCTGCACTGTTCTGGTTGACATTCGATCGATTTTATAGCAGGGTGATGGTCTAGCTATCAGAGGGGAGTCTTGTCGTTAGAATTTCAGCAAAATGACTAAGTTTTTGAACAATCGAAAGATACATAGCTGATCATAAAACACACACTCACATGACTTGATGATGAAACGACCCAAACCATCTAGACACACATGTTCAAGGTGACTAACAGATGGTGCAAGTGACAAGTATGACACTTTTGATTGACCATTCATTGATTGAGACGACGCTTGCACGATAGTGAATGTGACTCTGTGTGTGAGTGTGATAGATGATTTCATAGCGAAGAAAACAAGCACATATGAAGCGAAGAATTTAAGCATAACCAAAGCATGGTCACACGCATGACTTAGACAACAGCATGAAAAAACGTGAATGAAATGAACAAGAAAGGTGGCTGCAAAGACTCACATGAGCTCACGGAGAAAACCTGAGTGTCTGTAGTCATTAAGTGAAACTCTCAAGGGATGCTATGAAATTGGTGCAAGCCAAAATTTTGGAGGGTGGTTGTAGCCGCTACAACACTTGGTGACACACTGGTAGAACTCCAACTTCTCTATTTTGGTTCGCTACTAGCACAGGGCCTTGTTCTTTCCAGGAGTATTGAGTTGTTGTGTGGGTTACTTCAGTTTCCCCACTTACCCCTTAGACATACATGGTTCACCCTTTGCCAACTCAGTCAAACACAATCAAAAGTTTAGCTTAGATCTCAGTGTTTCGAATTCGGGAAGGGTAGTTTAGCTCACGATTTGAATATTTTTAGAGTATTAAGTTTTCATATCTGGTGTTTCTCACTACTAGCATGCCTGGAAAGTACCTCGTCGGAGTCACCTCTCTGCGCAGGAAGACTTTCTCTTCTTTCGCCTTTGCATTTCTTAAGAGGACTATGCATAGGCACTTATTAATTTCTGGGGTGGAAGAGGGAACCTAACTTATTGAGAGCAGAAGAGGTTTTTCCTTCAGAGAAGCATGTAATACCTTTGACATAGGTTTTCTCATTTAGATTTTCCCCTTCTCTATTTCTACTAGTTGGATGAGCTTGAACACATAGAGAAGAAGGCTGAGTACAGGCATGGGGTTTCCCAGTGTGGACATAGGTTCATGGTTGGACCAAAACTTCCCTTGCAGATAGTTCGTATTTTCTGTCAAGACTTCATTAGTCGAAAGTTACAACCAAGCATAGAGAAGATGGGCCCAAGACTGGCCAAGTGCTGCAGTGTCACAAGTCTCTTCAAATTTCAGCCACATACTCTATTCAAAAGCTAGAACGTAGTAGTTGACAACACTTATTTCCGAAAACAAAAAAAATTAATATATCAAACAAACAAAATGCATGCAAAAAAGAATAGTAATCATAATCAAACAAAGCAAAAACAAAGGTAATAAGCAAAACAAACCAAATGAAAACAACAAGCAGCAAGCAGACTATGTACACGGCATGGGCACAGCTCGACCTACTGAAAATAATGCTTGAGATATTGGCCATTGATAGGAAGGTTGTCAATCCTCTCGTCAAGTGATTGCAAACGATACGTGTGTGGGCCAAGATTCTCATGGACTGTGTACAGGCCAATCTAGAGGGACTAAAACTTTGTATGTTTGCCTTTGTATTCATGGGGCTTATCCCATTTCAAAACTAAGCCACCCAAATCGAAGCTAGCCTTCCCTATAGACTTATTATCAAACCATCTCTTGATACGATTATGGAGGAGTGTCAATTTTTCTTTTTCTTTCATCCTTTCTTCTCAAAGCTTATGGAGAGAATCCATCCTACGCTGAACTAGCTGGCAAGGCTTGCCTTGGGATTCTTGGGAAAGTTGAAGTGAATGAAAGTAGATATTTGGTGGGAGGATGGCTTCTTTACCATAAACTAGGAAGTACGGTGAGGTATTCAGGGACATCTTAGTTGTTACATGGTCAACCCATAATGCATTCATCAGGGAGGTATGCCAGTTATGTTGCTTAGAGAAAATGGTCTTCTTGATTATACAGATGAGGTTTTTATTTGTGGACTTTGCTAGACCATTTCCTTATGGGTAGTAACTCAATGAATGTTTTAGCACAATACCACTTTGTAATGCAAATTAATAGAGTTTGAAAGACGAAAAATAAGTTGTATTATCAAAAGCAAGTGATACCAGAACGCAAAAACGTGAGATGATATTCTGTTGGAGGAAGTTGATGACCTTGTGATCATTCACTTGTTTGAGCAGAACTACGTCTGTCCACTGCGTAAAGTATTCAGTTGTTATTAGGATATATATCTATTGTTTTGATGAATGAGGGAAAATTTCCCTAATGATGTCCAGGCACCACTGTTGGAAAGGTTTGGTCTTAAGATGGCGTATGTGGTATTCTCGTCTTCTTGAGAACATAGTCACATCATCGAGGTATACTACCATGTTTTTCCTAATGAGTCCATGAAAGGCAATGCCCATAGCATGTTGAAATATTGCGTCTGTGTTTACAAGCCCAAATGACATCCGTCTATAAGAAAATGTACCCCACTTGGTATGAAGGTAGTTTTGAGTCTGTCAGTTTCTACTACTAGAATTTGAATGTATCCTAGGAAACTGTCAAGGAGAGAGAACATATGTGCCCTAGATACTGTTTGCAAAATATGGTCCATGGATAGCATGGGGTATTTGTCTAAGTCCGAGGCATGGTTTACGTTTCGGAAATCGACACACAAGCAGATTTCCTTGAACTTCTTTCGTACAGGAACAAGGTTGGAGAGCCATGTGGAATGTCAAACTTTGTATATGATATGTGCATCCAACAACTTAGTAATCTCTTTTTGTATTAGTGGTTCAAGCAAAAAATGTTATTTCCTCAGCTTGGGATGATACGGATTGACCCCTTCATTACTTGGGATGATATGTGGGATGATCCACATGTCATAAGTTTTCAGGTCATCATATGTCCACGTGAACACATCTCGGTACTGTTTGAACAAGGGGATAAAGGCTTGCCTCTCTTGCTATGTACAACATGTAACAAGATTAACAAACTTCAGATCTTGTTATGTTCCCAGTTTTATCAGTTCATGCCTCGTGGTGGAACTATGGGTCTTGATGTTCCTTGGCCCCTAGAACCATTCTTTCAAGTCACATAGCTTTTCCAATGATGCCACACCTTTTGTGATAATGTGGCCTTTCATGTTACCATCTTCAGCTTACAAAGAGCACTTGTGCTTGTCATTGTCTATCGCTTCATCTTTGAAGATGTCAGCATTGGCCATAAAATGTAGTATTTGTTGATCATCATTAAACACGCGTAGGTTAGTTATGTTTTCCAGGATAGATGGTTTGTACAAAATTTCAATGGTAAATCTATCCCTAATTGGTGACATTCTCGAGGTTGCATTTTCCAGTGCATTGGCAGCTGCATTATGCGTACGTGGTAGAACAATGATATTAAATTCTTGGAAGTTTGAGATTAGTCACCATACCTCTTCTTCGTAAATTTTGAGATACGGTGATAAACAGTGAATGGTATTATGTACCTGATGTACCACTATCTCTGGATCATCTACCACTTTGAGCATGACCACATTGAGGATGATGGATTTCTGCAAGCCCAACACGAGTGCTTCATGTTATGCTAGATTATTCATGCACTCAAACTCCAAGCGACTTCAAACCATATGCTTCCTGTTGCAAGGGTTGATTAGAACACACCTAACTCCTGAGCGATCCAGTGTCTTTGATCTGTCAAACTACATAGTCCACAACTCATCTGTACATGGACCGCTTGATGTGCTAGTACTGCTGCTACTATTGTTGCTGCTACTATTGCTACTATTGGTACAATGTGTTGTACAAGTTTCATTACCACTAGTTGGGCAAGGAAGGAGTCTGAATTGTGCATCTCCTGGGGTTGGAGTTGGTCATGCAGGATAACACCCCAATGTTTTCTTAAGGAGGCAGTTGCCAAACATGAATTCTATGAAGGCCAACAGTTCATTTTCGCCATTGATGGGAGTGACATTATGCTTCATGTACCTCTAGGATTCTACTCAGATTTGGTTGCACTTGACCTTATATGGAAGCCACATGTGAGACTAGTCTATAGAAAAATATCCATCTAACTTGCTAGATCAGTCTCTACTAAGTAATAGAGCATATTCTTCTAGATGTTCACAACCATTATGTTGATGCATTGGTGGACTCGACCGTCATGAGATAGTTGAATGGTCACGTCTCGTAATTCACCAATGGCTGGTACTAATGTTTGATCAAGTTGGATGATTCGTGTAGATGTCTTGCTCCATTGTGCATTGATCCTTTTAGTGATGGAGAGTGGCATGACGTTGGCTACCGCACTAGAATCAACCAAACAATTGTAAACATTGTAGTTGAAAATATAAAAAAAATAGCAGGAATGGAGGGAAACTTGAGTTTGCTTCTTCTATCTGAAGTGTATTGAGCATAGTTGAAAGTGATCTAGGAGGTGTGCTTTCTCCCTTGCTAGTAGAGGCTGCATTGTTTGTCACTGTCTATCCCAATGCGTGCAACAAGATATCTCACTGGCTCTAGATCTTAGACAACTCAAACAAATTGTTGTTTGCCTGAGTTTTCTTCATATCATAAACAATGTTGTAATCTAGAGGTGGAAGACTCACCGAGGTGTCTAGGTTAAAATGGGTGTTCGTGTTATCCAGCAGAGTGTTATGCAGCTTGCTACTCATGGATGTGATTTTGTTTACTTTTGTCTTCCCGGACTTGCTTTGTGTTTTCTTCTTAGGGAAATTCGGTGGATTGGTCTTCCTTATCAGCAGTCTAACCTTTTCTTGCATCTCCCCAAGTGTGGGGGGAGCCCCTTTACTCCTAATACTGTAATGGTTAGCTTTCTTTCGGGTCTACTTCTTTGTGTTCATCTTTGACATCGTTTGCAAGCACTGATACACGTTCACCACATGCCCAAAGCTTGATGGCTCATCAGGTGCAACTTCTTCGTCATTTTCTGTGTCTTCAAGTTGCTCTTGTATATTTCTTCTTGCATTGAGTGTAAGACTATAAAAAGCATTTGTGACTCGCTTCCAACTCGAACAAGATTTCTCAGGATGATGCTCTTTGTGGAAAGAACAAAATTTCAGATCTGCACATAGTTCGAACTAGAACACAGGCTTCTGCGGAGTTTTTGAAATGAACTAGCTGTTGCTTGATGCGATGCTTACTTGTCTCTACCTAAGTGGGCGATTGCTTGCAAATGTCTCTATTCTACATTGTTTGAGTTCATACATTTCAATGGACAAGCTCTTGACGAGACAAGTGAGGGTCTCAATGTCAACTGCTTCGTTGTCTCTACCCTTTCTCATCGTTGCTTGGGACTTCCTGCTCGCATACTTGGAGTCCTTCACTGGTTTCTCATCCTTGATGACTCTGACCACACACAACTATTTCTCAACAATGATAACCTCTTCACAGTTTTCCAATAGTGTTGGTTTCTTGACTTGCTTGATGAACTGCTTGATGTTGGTTGGCAGTGCAGATGTGTAGTAATTAGTGTTGATGGAGTCATGAGGCTTAGTGTCTGCTATGAACTTATTCAATATACATGTAAAAATCTGATTGAAATCTTTCACTTTCTCTTTTCCCTCCATCATGAGGCTTCCCAAATCTTTGAGTAGCATGGTTGGGGTCTTGTCATCAGCGAACTTCTCAAGGAACATGTGTTTGAATGAAACCTAGTTGTGTATAGAGTTTGGTGGAAGTCTGTGATACCAAGAAGCTGCAAGACCAACCAAGGTACATGGGAACAATCTACATGCTACATCATCATAATGTACCTCAAGGGTCTGTAGCTGTAGATAGAAGTTGTCTAAGTGGTCTTCCACCTTTGTTATGTTGCCAGGGTTGAACTTGACGTTCATTCTCTCTAATCGCCTTGGCATCTTGTGCAAAATGGCTGGTAGAGCCAATGGTCCCTAATTCATCCATTCAAGATTTGGGTCAGCCATCCCTTCATCTTCTGGAAATAAGAACAGAATATTTATATTCTCCTATTGGGATGACAAGACTTTTTCCGCCATTCCCACTCTTAAGGAGGGCTGAACCACCCTTATGTGTAATTGCACAAGAGCAAAAGTCTGTTTCAAAAGAAAAAAGAGCAAAAGCAAAATAAAAAGAAAAATTATCTGTCAAATGCAGGATAGGGGGTTTCATTAAAGAACCAGCCTACTATGATCATAAGATTGGAAGCCGAAGTGGCATTCCCATCAATGGCCACCACACCAGGGAAAATGGTCCAAACGGGTTCGCTACATAAACAAACCTTGGAACAGGGGGTCTCATTACGAGCCAGCCTGCCCACCGTTTCGCGCCCTCTCTGGTGAATGGCATCATTGGTTATCTGGTTACCAAGCCAGCATGATGGCCTGCATTTTGACAAGAATTGCTCTTCAAAAATACACAAAGGATAATGGTTCCAGGGTGAAATAAGCAACTCTGCCAAGGTTATGAACACCTATCGGCAGCAGAGCTCTGTTAATGGTATCGGAGTCATAATATTTACACCAATTAGGATCATATTAAATACTTCTTTCCATCCTCGTAATAATTATATCTTACACTTTGATGGATACGTCGCACGAATACCTATCACCGCCAATCATGGCAAAGGTATCGACTATGACTACCGCAGGCTTTATATGAGCGCCAAATGTTCTATCCTCCTGTCTTGCATCGCATCACGCAGGCTTATACAAAACACGATCTACCCATTGCCTCGATATCGGTATTTCTTTGTCTAATCTGAAACATGGCAAACCTCCATATGCTGCTCCTTTATGGCTTGGTGTCGAGATGGCGGCCCTTCCTCTATTTGACGGCTGGGACAGCCTATCATATTGCGTGGGGGGGGGGGCGACCTCATTACTCCGCCGACCACGTGTTAGCACATCATTCGGAAATGATATGGTACGAAGGTAAGATATGGGTTAACGGCATGATAATGCTATTTTTGCAAAGAGTTGTCATTTACAAACTATTTTCATGCATGCTCTGTGTTTTTGCTGCGATTACGTTCTTTGCGACTGGTAATTGTTGTTCCATCTAGATCCCGAAACAGAACCATGGGAGGCAAGGCTATCAGAAGCGAGCCCAGTAAGCTAGAACTCTTCAAAGCCGCTCGGGAGATCCTAGAAAGAGTGGGGTGGCTAACTTATTTTAGCCGCCTGCATGAATCAAATGAAACCGTGGCCATGGAATTCCTGCAGAATTTGCAGGAAGAACATTTCGTAGTAGGTGCGAAGCAGATAATGGTCATGGAGGAAATAATATCGAAGTAACAGGACTACCAGCCATCCGGAGACAGCCACTGAGTAGCCAATTTAGGAGGAAGGAAATGAACATTCTGATTCAGAGGCCGAGGCTAGCCATCCGGAGACAGCCACAGAGCAGCCAATTCAGGAGGAGGAGATGGGACAATCGGGGGACAGCCCTCCACAAGTTCCCATGGGAGAAGAAGAGCTGGCCACCATCTTGGCCAGCCTGGGAGATTATGCTTCACCTTCCAGTCCAGCAGACCCCCCTGAAGGACCCTCCGAGGAAGAGGCACATGAAGAATTGCATGAAGAAACGGCAGGAGGAGAAAACCCCCCTGTTGTTGATAAGGAAAATGTAAATACCGACCAGGAACAAACCGTTCCCAAGACACCGGGAGAAAACCCACCTGCTGATGTCGCAGAGAATGAAAATGTTTGTCGGGAACAGTCTGTTCCCATAATACCAGAGGAAACCCTCGATGAAAGAGGAGCAAAACTGAGGGTCGCTCATGTGCCCACAGCTGAGGCAAGGGAAATTAAGAAATTGAGAAAGAAACAGCAGAGGCTGCTGAATATTATAGCCCAGCTTCGGCAGAAAATTCGAAGTTTGAAAGCCAGTCTGAGAATAAGGAGGACAATAAGAAGAAAAAGAAGAACAAATGTGGCAGGGTACCATCAGGTGAGAAGGCAAGGGGCTTATAGGCGCCTTGGAGGTCAATACTCCGCTGATGGACCTACGGCCGTTCCAACCAGCACTGAGGGACAAAATGTCGTTCCATCTGGTATGGAACATCAGAATTCCACCCCTATTGACGCTGAGGAACAGCCTGCTATTCCAAATTGCCCAGTGGGACCAGCTGCCATTCCAATCAAGACCGAGCCGCAAGACGACATTCCATTTACAAAGGGGCCATCGTACCCCTTTATTCATGTTAAGAAAGAAAGGGAAAGCAAAGCAGTCCAAACTGAGGCAACCAGGCAGCGAAACAGGAAGGTCCAGGTAAGACTCCCTGCCTCTGCGAAATCATGGAAAATGGATCCAAAAACTAAGGCCTTGCACCACGAGATGAGGTAGGCCCGACAAGAGGCTGACCAGCTAAGGGAACAAATGATCCCTCGGGAAAAATACGAGGAGTTGCAGCAGGAAGTTGAGCAGTTAAGGGAACAAATGATCCCCCGGGAAAAACATGAAGAGCTGCAGCAGCAACTGCAGAACATGAGTCAATCAGAAAGTCAGGCCTTTGAAGGATGGCAGAAGGAACAGGAGAAGGTTGCCAAGGTAACACGTCGATTAGATGCTATTATTAAACAATTGGACATTGTATGTTCGTTGTATGATGATGTTTTGACTTGCAGAGCCCCTGCAAAGAATTATGCTTTATTTCTCCTTGAAAGATACTTAAGACTGAAAATAAAAGCCGTCAGGGCAGGTGCCCCCATTCAGATTAATACTGTTAATGATTTTATTGATTGTTGTAAACATTATGGGGTTAAGGTCCAACGGTCCCTATGTGAATTATATTTGCATAATATGGTGCTGGAGCAGGAAACTGATTTAAACCCTGGCCCTTTTGTGGGAGATATACAGCTACAAGCCTTTGTTTCATTCGGGGTCAACCAATTGAAGTGGCTCAAGGCTTACAATGCCTTCCAAAGGCAGGAGAACAGCCTAGATCTATGGGTCAGGGCCGAGCCTAGAGACCCCGTTCAACTATGGCAATCCCACAAACGCCTTATGAGAACCCCAGGCGTCATGGAACTTCTAGGGCCCATGCATGAGGGTTTGATCTGAAATAGCTTGGAATACTTCCTGGCTATTAAGGATTCTGCCCTGGAATTTGCCAAATTCCGCTATCGGATTTCTACCCCAAGCATCCAGCTCAGGGAGCCATTCAAGTACGAGAATTTTGAGCTGGCTGCTGAACGGTTGGCCCTTTACGGCCAGCACATCCTGCGTGTTGGGCCGTCTTGGTTAGGATACCGGTTCCGTAGCCCAATTATTTGGCACCCTGCACCTGGGTACCAGGCCTTGTACGATATGCCTGCAGATCAATTGAACCAATTCTTTGATAATTTGGTTGCTCACCATGGTTGCAGACCTCCTCACGAAGTGCCCTCTCCCGCCTATTCTCTTACAGCTCTCCATGTTAATTATAACGTTTTCATGAGGCCATGAAACAGAGCAAGTCGGGGGGTGTGTAGAGCATTGGAAAGGTATGTTTTAACGAATAACTTAGTAGTGTTTCAAGCAATAGTTGTAACCTTTTCTTTATTATACAATAGGGAGAATGCAATGAGAATGAATACAAATAACCCAATCACTGAAAGTTATCTTCTTTATGCAGGAAAGGACAAAAGTAAGAAGGTGCGGTGCGAAACAAGAGTCCCATGAGCAGATAACGACTGTTCCCCTAAAACCGAATAAAGTCCAGACCAGGGCGAGTAAATTAAGGCAGATCAATCAGGGATGAGATGAAGGACTGTCAGTTCGGAAGACTAGGAAGAGAAAAGAAAGGAGTTAACAGTTTAACAGATCCCTCAGGATCTTTGATCCTGAGGGATCATTACGTTCAATTATTTTGTTGTTTAGTTAACTCCACCATTACTTGTATAAGAAGGGGCGGCATCGAAGACTTAAGGGATGTCGGGGAATATTTTGTGTTTTTACTTTCTGTTTATAAGCTGCACTACTGGTTACACTCAGACTATCAAGTCTCTTTGAGACTTAGTTTTGCTGTACTATCATTGATGCGTTAATATAATATATTTGGTGTTATTTTCCCTTTGCATCTGAAGTAAGTTACGGCGGTGTGCCATTGAGAGCTAAGGGCCCGGCTCCAACGGACACTGGCTAATTGTATCATTACAATTTGGCTTTGTGTGGTTTGTTTATTGTCCTCAATGATCTGACATACGTACATGCTATTCCATACTTGTTCATCAGTAGTTTTCCTTTTGTAAATCTTTGTAATGAGTTTACACCATATTTCCAGAATTGATCACATAACATTGTTCTAAGTTGTTCACTTCCGTTACAGACTTTATAAGTGGAATGTTTCAGCTACATATGGTTGGAGTAATGGACTACTGGCAATCGTTTCAGATTATGTTTATATATTATTGACGTTTCCTGTTTATGGTGATTTGTTGTTCCATTTGATTAACTGTCGACTTGTACCAAAGATTGCTCTTTATTTGTATGTAAGTTGATGCCAAGAATTGAGAGTGTTGAACTCGCGAGATTTAGTTTCTTTCCTGCTGCTCCTTTTTATTGTTGTTCCATTTCCGAGTTGCTATTCCATTTCTGAATTGTTGTTCCATTTCTGAATTGTTGTTCCATTATGCTTTCTTGTTGTTCCTTTTTACTTGCATTCATTGGTATTGTGTGGGAGGAGGATCAAGGCTGTCGTGAGACACAGCAGACGCTATTATGCTCCCAGATCCATGATCCATACTCTAATTTCTTTTCCTTCATCAGTTTCTAAAGGGATGGGTTACTGCTTCCGTACCCTTGACTGACAAAGTTGCCGTGTGTGATTTTTTTATGCAGAATTAATTTAGCATAGTTTAGCACCCATTTACTCTTGTATTTCTTAGATCTATATTACTAAGCATTACTCTAACAAATAGCCTCAAATCGAGATACCCTTCACAATAACAAAAACGTTCCCGGATTGACTTGTAATGTGAGATAACTAGAGGTGAAAAAGGCCCTTGTTACAGCTCTACATTCTGCAGATTTCATTGTTCTTTAGCCAAAGAATCCTGTGGGAGGGAATCCCTTGATCTTGGGGCAACCATGGCTTACTATGGCTGATGCTTATATCTGATGTTGTTCTGGTGATATGTATATTTCCCATGAAGATTCTAGAAAGAAACTCACCCTATATCCACCTCCTAGATCTTTTCAGGAGCTTTGAGACACTTTATGGTTAGAATACAGTAGTGATGAGGAGACCCAACTTGTTCCCTTGATACATCAAAATGTTGAGTCCTCACAGGAGGCTGAAATTCAAGACTTCCTAAAGAATCTAGACACCATGCTTAATTTTGAGTCATTGAGTCAGATTTTTAGTCTATATTTTCAGGAAGGATATGACTCTCTACCTCCATCATCACCATCGTTAGCGACACCTTTGTGTACTCGAGCCTGACACTACTCTTGTTGATATTAGTCCAAGTAAATCCTTGTATATTAGTTCAGACTTGGATCCCTCTCAACGAGAGCAACTTGTGAATTTGTTGCGGAACCATCTTGATGCCTTTGCATGGGGATATGAATATATGAAAGGTATCACTCCTGAAACTTGTACACACCATATCTATATTCGAGATGGATCCCAACCTATCTAACAACCCCAAAGGCGAATGAACCCAACTCTAAGAGATGTTTTAAAAGAAGAATTGCAAAAACTCTTAGATGTTGATTTTATCTATCCCATTTCTAGCATCTAGTGGGTCTCTCCATTAGTGTTAGTATTGACTACAGAGAATTGAATAAAGCAACTCTCAAAGATTGCTTCCCCCTTCCTTCCATCGATCAGGTACTTGATACCCTTGCTGGTAAGAAGTACTTTTATTTTCTACACAGCTTTAGCGGATATAAAATAATACAAATAACACCCGAGGATCAAGACCAAACCACTTTTACATGTCCATGTGGTACATTTGCTTATTGAGTGCTTCCCTTTGGGATATGTAATCCTCTGGCTACCTTTCAAAGGGCAGCCTTGGCTATTTTTGCTGACCTTGAATGCGTAGAAATCTATATGGATGATTTCTCTATGTTTGGTGATTCATTTCAGGAAACCCTCAAGAATATAGAATAAGTGCTTCTTCACTTCCAAGAAGCTCATCTCACCTTGAGTGACAAGAAATGCAGATTAATGTGCAAGGCGGGAGTAGTTCTTGGCCATCTTATTTCTGACAAAGGTATCTAGGTTGACCATGAAAAAATAGAAGTCATTTCAAGTCTTCCTATACCCAAAACTCAAAGGGAAGTGAGAGTTTTTCTAGGACATGCAGGATACTATAAGAGATTCATTGAGAATTTCTCAAAGATAGCTACCCCGCTTTTCTGAGTTTTGACTAAAGATAGTGAGTTTTCTTGGTCTGCAGATTACCAACAGTGCTTTGAGACATTGAAGGAAAAATTAGTTCAGTCACCAGTGTTGAGAGGACCAAACTGGTCCCTGCCATTTCATATTTCCTCTAATAACTCAGATACTTCTATAGGTGCAGCTTTAGGCTAGGAAGAAGATAAACAATCTTAAGTTATTTATTTCATTAGTAAAAACTTGTCACACGCTGAACTCAATAATACAGTTAAGGAGAGAGTTTTTAACTATAATTTTTTCCATTAATAAATTCAGACATTATATTACAGGATATGAAGTTTTTGTACATACTGACCATTCCGCTATGATATATTTGATGAATAAGCCATTAACTAGCGGTAGAGTGACTAGGTGGTTGTTATTATTACAGGAATTTAATATTACCATTGTTGATAGACCAGGAAAGTCAAATGTAGCTGCAGATTATCTTTCA
This sequence comes from Pinus taeda, assembly GCA_000404065.3. Taxonomy (NCBI): domain Eukaryota; kingdom Viridiplantae; phylum Streptophyta; class Pinopsida; order Pinales; family Pinaceae; genus Pinus; species Pinus taeda. The sequence continues at coordinate 42,211 of APFE031419840.1, forward strand.
AGATTAAGTAATCATGGTGAAGCAATTCCTATTGATGATTATTTCCTGACGAACATCTTTTTGTTGTGTTAACAAAATCTCCATGGTTTGCTAACATAGACTATTTAGTCATCAAAAAATTACCACCTCACTTACCTGCTCGTGAAAAGCAGAATATCATTTAGAAAAGTGTTGCATATTCTTGGATCCAAGGAAACCTCTTTTACACCAGAGCAAATCTCATTATCCCTAGATGGGTAAGAGAGGAAGAGGTGTTTGATATCTTAAAATCTGCCCATGATGAACCTTGTGGAGGTCACTTCGCCGATAAGCGGACTAGATACAAAGTATTACGAGTTGGCTATTGTTGGCCTTCCTTGTTCAAGGATCCCAAGCAGTATGTCAAGTGGTGTGATAGCTATCAGCGAATTGGCTAGCCTAATCAAACCAATGAAATGCCTTTATGTCCTCAGGTTATGATTGAGCCTTTTGAAAAATGGGCCATTGATTTTGTAGGACCAATAAATCCTCCATCATGAAATGAAGAGAAAATTTTGGTTTATACATATATTGTTACAAAATGGGTAGAAGCTAAAGTTGTTTCTTTTGCTACCGAAAGCGGTGTTGTTGATTTTATTTTTGCTGAAATATTTACTAGAATTGGTGTGCCTAGAGAAATTGTTTCTAACAATGGATCGCAGTTTATTTCTAATCTAGTACAGGCTGTGATGGTACAATACAAAATATGACATAGGAAATATACACTGTATCATCCGCAAGAAAATGGTCAAGTGGAGTCCACGAATAAGGTAATTGAGTCCATCCTCACAAAGATGGTAAACATGCACAGAAAGGATTGGGCTAACAAATTACCAGAAGCATTATGGACCTACCGAACCACTTGGAGAAATAGCACAAGACACACACCATATGAGCTGGTGTATGGGAAATAAGTCCTCTTGTCGATAGAATTCCTGATCAAGACTTTTAGGACTGCAGTCCAATTGGGATTAGATCTCTCTGAAGAACAGTAGCAACACCTTCTACAATTAAATGAGCTAGATGAAATTCGAAGGGATGTTGTTTAGCATAATATCTTCGCTCAACAACAGTGCAAGAACTGGCATGACAAGTCAATTCAAAAGAAGCAGTTACAACCAGGTGAATGGGTACTCCTTTACGATTCAAGATTCAAACATTTTAAAGGAAAATTCCATACACGCTGGATGGGACCCTATGAGGTGGTCAAAGTGTTCGAAAACGGAGTGATAGAAATCAAAACTATTGATGGACAAAATTTGGTGTTCCTGGTAAACGGGCATAGACTAAAGGTATATTTTCAACCCCTTATTAAACGAGATTTTATGCAGCAAGTCCAACAACCATTTGAAAAGGAGTTGGTAGGTGGTAACACCAACCTGTTGAAGAATTCATTCCTTCTTGTCCTTATTAAGAAAAATAAAAATAATCAAAGAAAATAAAAATGACAAAAATAAAAAGTATAAAAAGAAAAAAATTCCTATAATTATGAAAATCAGTTGACTAAAATGATTGCAGAAGGATTGACCTGAAAAATAGCATGATGGTAGGAACATCGAAATTCTAATAAAAAGGGAATGTTACTTGATTTTTAGATATGTTGGATACCACGAAGAAGAAGCAGGTTCACGAAACCAAGCACTTACCCAAGTTTGGGGTAACTAGCATGGACATTTTTATCCAAGTAAACACTTACTTCCCACTGCAGTTATTTTTCTTGCAGTAGTGCAGGCAGATTTCAAGGTAAAAATATTTTCCTTCTTCTATTTCCCATTTCAAAATTTTTCTACTAAGTTTCTTTTCTAAATTTCCCAATGAATTACCTTCCTCTTCTTCCAAGAAATTATCCTTACCCGATTTCGTAAAATCCCTCTTTTCCCTTAAATTTTTTCCCACATCGCATTTCGTTTATCCCTCTTGGTGGTATTATTTCTGAAATCCCTGTTGTAATATTCCTTCCCATTCTAAACGTTTTTCCCCTTTCCCACTTCTTTATTCCCTCATAAATTGATTGCAGAATTTTAAGCAATCAATTTGGAAGGCATGTTCGAGAAACACCAAAGGATGGCGAATAATTTTTTCTTGTATAATGAGGCAATTTTTTTAAAGTCCAGCTACAGAAGTATGTCCTATCAGATTCTTTGTTTGGTAAAAATATCTGGAGCAAGCACAAAAGTGCAAGCAGGTCTGGTACAGATATACAGTTGACTGTGAAAGCAACTTACACAGTCCTAAAATGGTTTATCAAGGGTTTATGGGCTTGTATTTTTCTGCACATGTGTTGATATGTTCTCCCATTCCATGTTTTAATTAATACTTTGCTTCATTAATTACTAATCTAGGAACAAATATTTAAATTGAAATATGTGTAAGGTTTGAAATCTAATATTTTTTAATAAATGCTGAAATATGTCTGATTGAATTATGATGCTGACTGTGGAAGGGTACTTCTATCTGATAACCTACACTCACCCTCCTTGCAATAATTCTACATTGCCTTACCATCATTAACTTACCCGTAATCTAATCATTGTATTCATTTCATCATTGTTGCCTATACCGCCACTGTATCCAATTATTATGATTCACCCATAATGAGTTGACACAAATCTACACCCGATATAGGGGGGGTTGTTCCATCATAGCCAGGTGAGTGGGTCTGAAAAGATGGAGGGTGAGGAACCCCTGGCATAAAACTATCGGTGAACGTTGGAGTCACTCAAAAATTCCTTCAAGGGTGTGATCAGTGAAGTGGAGGAGGTTCAAAATGGCACCTAAGGAGGAGGTTCGAAATGGCACCTATGAGGAGTGAACCGTTGTCGCTACAAGAGATTGAACAAACCATCGAGTACAGGAAGAGTCTTGCACTATTGCAAGAATTTGGATTCCTACCATTCCTACAAAATTTTGACGAGTTCGACATGGCTGTATTGTTAGAGTTTGCAAGGACAGTCAAAGAAGTCTGAGTCAAGGTTGGGTCCTTAAAGTTCAAAAATACAGAAAAGTTCATTGCACAAGCCACAGACCTGCCACTCACAGGGGAGTGATGGTTTAAAAAGGAACGGTTTCCAAAGAAGTGTTGGCATGGATTCGTGGTTGATAAGAAAATTAAAGTCGATTGGAGAAAGGGACTTCCACAAATCGCTATGGTCAGGAAGTGGTGAGATTCATTGTTTATATTACAGAAGTTTGTCACAATGGAAGGATGCTATACCTTGGATTTTTTATACCACCTTTGGTTTTTGTTGCATTTTTAGGCAGGAAAATTGATTAATTTTCCTCACTTCTTTCTCAGAAGCCTTAAAAATATGGCAAAAAATGTGCAGAGTGGAAGTGCAAGCCAGGTTGAAAACAAACTATGCCATCATGGACTCACTACAATGTTGGTCAAGAAGAAGTTAGAAGAAAAGGGAATAATGTGGGGGGAATTTCTTAAAGAATTCCAAGCAAGGGGTGCAGAAGAGTCTACTAGCACCAGTACAGGTAGGAAGAGAAAGGTGGGGAAATTGTCTCCTACCAAGCGGCAAGGTAAGAGTTCACCAGTGCAAGTAGAGAAGAGGATCGTTGAACACTCCCCTCACGACAAAGAAGAGGAGTACTAGAGCCTCAATGAGGAGGAAAACTGTCGCCCAAGGGGCGAGCCAGTTGAGTTCTCCAATTGTAATCGATGCAACACCCCAACGTTCCCCCACAGTTCATAATATCTCGGTGCTTGCAGACGCAGTGGCATACACTCTGGAGGATGAGGAGAATGTGGAAGATGACGCCCTGTTGTCAACATTTTTCAGCAGGCTAAAGAGCAAAAAGATGACGTTGACACCGCATACTGGTGAATGCAAGCAGAAGCGAACGAAGAGGAACAACATGCAGAGGGTCTTGATAATTTTAGCAAACCAGATGTGGAGACCCTAAATGATTTTGAGGAGTAAGGTACTGAAGACCCTGTGGTTTTTTAAGGCTAGGACATTAAATACCTAGTGATTTTTGAAGATCAGAGCATTGAAGACCCTATGATTCTAAAAGGCAGGGGTATTGAAGACCCTGCGGTGTTAGAAGGTCAGGGTATTGAAGTCCCTATAGTGGTAGAAGAATGGGGAATCGAAACCCTTACTGATTTGGAAGGACAGGGTGTTGAATCCCTTGAGAAGCTGGGAGAATAGGGTGTTAAGAGCCTTGGGGAATTGAGTTCACAAGGAACGAAGATTGGTGAGGGCATCAAAACACTCAATAATGAGAAAACCCCGAGTATAGAAACCCTCGACGATGTCATAGAGTAGGCTTTTGACAACCTTTACCTTGATGATGATGGGACTTTTTTAGAGTCTGTGGAAGAAAGACGTTCACACTCAAAGATCTTAGCACAACACCCTCCACTCTTTTCCGCAATAGTAGAATAATAGACCTGGAGCAACAAGTCCATGACCTGGAAGCTTTGAACCAGGTCATGAAAGAGCAAAGTTGGCAGAAACAGAGTGAGGTGGAGTTACTGGCAGAAGTAAAGAGGAAAAAGCATCAATTAAAGGTATGGAAATACCGGGCCTCCAGATGCTATAGACACCTCAAGAAGGTGACTAAGAAGCTGTGAAAAGCCCGACACATGAAGCCAAATATAGTAAAGACAAGAATAAACATTGAAGTGGATAACTGAGGAGTTGGCCATTCATTTTTGAAGGTTTTTTGCAGAGGTAAAATGTTGTGTGAGGAAACACAACAACTTAGGGATGAGAGGATGTTGGTATCCTAAGTTTCCCTATTTTCTACCCCATTTCCATCAATATCAACCTCTATTTTATCTCAATAAAAGACCTTTCTTTCCTGCACTAGTACAAGATAGTTACCCATTCTTGTACATGCTCATATTTTATATTAAGATTTATTACAACACTTTATTAATATTTTTTATATAGGTTTCATGCCTATTTACATACTTCTTATAACTCATATTGATTTCCTAAAGTAATCGTGGAACTTAGTTTTAATGATGAATGAGTTGACTAGTACAGGTAGATTCCTGCACCACCATGAAGACTGTTTGAGATTTCCGAGAAGCTAAATATTCCATGAGGACAGGTCTCAATGCTCGAATCAGAGTCTAACTACTGATGAATTGAAGCAGGATAATAGGTCGCGCGCATTCAAGGATTATTCTCCAAAGTTAGGTTACGACCAAGCGAAGTTCATGTGTATTATAACTACTGGCCAAGTTTGTAATTTCGGTTTTCTAAGTCTGTTCGGCTGAAAGGCCTGAACAAGAAATATATTTAATTAGTGTAGACGACCTAGAGCCGGAAGGATATATATGATATAGATCATTGGTAGGAAGGTAGTGAACCATCGACTGTCATTTTGTTTTATGTAATCTGGTTATCACCTCAGCTCTTGGGCTGAATTTCTCTGTAATGTATATTTTCCAAATCGAGTAATACAAGAGAACTACCATTATTTGCATATGCAACGTTTAGTTTATCTTTGATGTCCATTTGAAGTGCTAAGCTTTTTCTTTCCTTAGAAGGGGAACGAGCTAGTTGGCTAGGGCCCAGCCAACCCAACTCGTTTACCCCTCTCGCTTTTGCTATTTAGTAAGACAGTGTGGTTATTTCTTTTGCAGCTGTGTGATGTTATAGTTTTAATCATTAATATTTAAGTTCTGAATTAAAATACCTTTTGTAGCTAACATGTGAAATGGATCCATGGTTTGAGAGTAGTTGTGTTTATTTTGCTTATGAAATATCTTTCTCGCATTTCCTTTACTCTCATTCTCTATTTTAATTATTTTTCAATTGGATCGTGCAAAGAACTCTTTCCTGCACCAGTGCATGTTATTGCCTACACTTTGGTCTAGTCATTTGTTGCAACAAATAGTGAATCACTTACCTGCATATTATTTTCAGTTATTTCGTAAGTGAATGAACCATTAATTGAGTAACTGTCTTCAGTATTAAAATTTCATCTTTAAAAGATCTCGAAGTACTTGTATCAAATTATCATATTATACTTGCAAAGAACATAAGCATTTTGGGTGAAGTACCAAAGTTGATTAACACATGCAAAATACTTAGGCTACTGTTTGATTCTTTTAAAGTGATTTTATTTCATGAAGTTTATTTCCTTTGCAAAGTTTAATGAATTAAAGCATTTTCTTTTTCACACATAATTTACTTCAGAATTTCATTTACAGTTGCAATTATTTTTCAACACATCTTTCAGTTCTTTCGAAAGTAACTTGGAAACTAAGTGAAGGGAACTTTGCCTCGATGCAAGAGAAAGTCTCTTGTCACAGAAACAGAGTCCTCTAATCCCTGAGGCTTAGATAACCTTCACTCAGACATAAGTCTTCTATAAGGAAGGTCAAATATACTCTTACATAGAAATATTGTATATGCACTAGTGCAAGCAGATTGCAATAGTGCAAGGACATGTTGTTTGTGTGAGAAGAAGATTAGGAAGAAGGCAAAATTCTGAAAGGGCCCACTTGTCAGACTGTTGACCATCCATCTGAAGATGAACATAACATTCATTCCAGCATTTAAGATTGTTTCCGTTGTGTGTAATTTCTTTACTTGATTTACTTACAAATTGTCTTTTACATTCCAACACTAGAGTTGCTTTGGTGTCAATTACCTTTCTAATTGTTTTATGTCTGATTCTACATAGCATTTCCTTTAAGAAGTAGGATTAGAGATAGTAAAATTTCATACCATTTCTGACATTGCCTATGCTTCATCTCTAAGTTTACGAAACCCTTGGGTTGAAAATTAAGTGTTGAGGAGTTTGCTCAAGTGTAATCCCTGCACCCAACAATTAGATTGAGGTCTAATCTGTATAATTTTGAGATCCCGAGTATGCATGTGTGTTTCCTCTATTAGATAGTTTATCAAATTATCTATTTTACACAATGTTTATGTATTTTCACTGCACTATTCACTTAAGATGTACATATAACTAATCTGATTTCATTCTTGAAAGTTACGATTTATTGTTGTTCTTGTGATGTTGATAATGAATCGATTTGGGTTTTCTGTTCTACATTGTTTTAACATTTGAAAAATAAACTCCTAGTATAGAATCCATGTACTAATCACTCTTAAAGGGACTAAGATTGAAATTGGTACTAGCATATCTAAGTTTTGGCTATCTTATATTGTTCAAATAGAAAACGTGTTGGGTCCTATATGCAATCATTATACTCCTTTCATTAATTGCTTCAAATTTCAATAAATTGTCTACATAGCAACAGATGCAATATTCAAGATTTTTGTACTTTAATTCTTCCTATACTTCCTCTTGCCAGTTCTGTTTTCTTTTTCACATTAAGTGGATAGCTCAATTATATTGACTCTACAGGACTAAAAATAGATACATATATAGGATTCTTGGTACTTCCCTTCGAAAGTCAAAATCCACCCACACAGGTAGCCAATAACTATTCCTTCAATGTAAATTGTAAAGGACTTGGAATATTGTTCCTATTTTCCATTAATTTCCAAAACTCCTAGGAATTCAGAGCATTATGTATATAATTAAGTGATACAATTAAATATATTATGGTGCATACACAATACTCATAGAAAATAATATGTAGTTGTATATATCACGTATACATAATACCCACATTGTTTTCTTAATTGATTCCATCTATACTTACCAACGCCAAGAACTCACACAGTTAGGATTTCTAATGTTCCTAATGGTTTCTAAAGTTATTCATCTAAATAAATCAGTCTCAATGGATTTGGTTCTTCTATTTTTTTTATGAGTTACTTGTCTTAGCTTATATCTTGAGAATTATTCTCCTTCATGCCTTCGATTTTCCAAGGATTTCAAGGCAAATACACATACCTATAATATAGTGTTCTACCATAATTGAAGTCTTATTACTGTTAAATATAATTTTATCCACATAATTTCATCATGTGCAAGCTAATCGAATTTTATAATTCAAATCTCTCCTATCGATAAAATATCCTAAAATTGATATTTCTTTCATGCAAGCATAAAATTTTAATAAACATAAAACAAGAATATAAAAGAGGTATAGAGACTTGCATGAATACTTTATGCTATCATCAACAACACGTCTTCGTGCATGAAATTAACTATTCATTAACCTATCACACTAGCATAGATATGTGTAGTACTTCTGCATGCATCCTTTAACCTTAATTGTTTTAGCGTGTTCTATGATTTCGTAGCAATGCATGACTGAGTATTGAAGAATAAAATGAAGTAATGAAATTTCATCTAACGTAACCCAACGCTTGGGGAATTAGAAATTATTCATGAATTGAATGCTTCCACCCAACTATGAACTATCTCCAATAGTTCCCCCCGAGCTAAGCCCTTCTTATCTTCTGGAATCCAAAAGGAAAAACTCTCCTTTGATTCTTAGGTGGTTCATCTTATAGATTTTCTTCCCAAAAGATTTTAACAATGTCCTTCTTTAAGGTCTGCCAACATTTTTTCCTAGGCCATTTTGTTTTAGTTTTCCTTTGAAAAAAATACTTTTATTTTTCTTTAAAGCACACTTTTCTCTCCCGCAGTGCTTTATTATACCCCACTTTCTGCAAATAAGTTATTAACATAATCTCTCTCCCATTATGTTAATTTGATTTCTTTTATTTTTCTCCGAAATATTTTTTTAGGAGACCTTTAGGGAAGGTCCATCATGTGGACTTGACCACCACAAATTTTTCTAAATGGCGAGAAGTCTTCCACACTCTAGTTCTCTTTCATGAATATTTCCAAGAAATTTATTTATTAACTCAATAATAAGAGTATAATTACATTATGACATAAGTTCATCATGGTTTCACCCACCATTAAATCAAATAATAGTTTAATATATGAAGATATTAACTGTATGAAAAGAAGATTCATAAGGGTGTTACATCTTCCCCCCTTTAAATAAAATGACATCCTCAGTGTTCCCTTATTTCCATATTTTCTTAATATGGAAAGGAAATGCCTCCTGCATTTCTTCTCCCATTCTTACAACTATCTCATCAGCCCCAAGGGTTTCCACTTTACTTTATTTTGAACGACGGCTCAACTCTGAAGCACATATACTTCTATATTCATTCCGTGCTCCTTCCCTAGCATGTTTACATACATGATAAACACATGTTTCCTATTTTCCTGTATTCCACTTACACCCAACAACATTATCCATTTGCATCCAAACATTATCAACAACATTGATATAGCATTACAACAATACCATTGATTTTTTTCGTACATTTATTCACAGTTATACCTAGTGACATGGGTGTTATTTAATGCAACATTTAGCATATGGAATTTCCACTTTTCATGTCAGATCACTTACAAGAGGAAATAATAATTGTTGTATTTCTTGCATCGTTTTATTTTATGTTGTTATTTTGACACCATTGTACGCATTTATCATACATAAGGTAAGACAACTTACTATCTCAACCACTTCCATGATTTTTATATTTTTTCCAATTTTGTTTTAAGGTGGACCTAGTCATGTCTATTATGATCGTTTTGCCACTTCTTTCCATATCCTTCAGTAAACCGATGAATATATGAAGATATGAATACAAAATTCACAATACTAGCATAGATAATTAAAGAATATCTTCATTCACTATGGTTTAAATGAAGAGTGTAATTTACCAAATATACAACTCTCCTTTTCCTTTTTACACCTATTGTAGTGGCTACAACCACCCTCCAAAATTTTGCCTTAGCTTCGGTTGGGAGCCTCCGTACCAACCTTTCGCAGTAGCATGTCTTGCTTCGTCAAGTACACAAGATTCAGTGTTTTTCTTGCAGAAAGGAAGCATGTCTATCAGAGCTTAATGCACCCCCCTCATAGGTTGTTTGTCCGGACTTGGTCCAGCTGCAGGTTGAGCAGCTCCCTCAAGAAATTGCACAATTATAGAGGGAAACCAACCTTCCCTCTAGAAATTTCACAATTCAGTCTGGAAACCTACTAGGGTCCAGAATTGCGCAATTCTTCCAGTCATGCTTCATCCAGAAAATTGTGCAATTCCTCCCAGAAAAGCTGCTCAGCCCAAGAATTATGCAATCCTAGGCAGCAATCAGTTGCTCTACTCAGAAATTGCACAAATCTCTTAGGCATCCAGCCCAAATCCCTTCTAGAAATGCACATTTTCTCCCAGCAGTTGAGCAGCGTCTTGCATGTGTAGTTGAGTTGATCGGTTCCCTTCGAGACCGAGCCAAACCGATTTTCATGCATGGGCTACTTCTCCCAAGGCAACATGCAAAGGTATCCCTTGATTCAAGGATCTACTTTTAGCAGCTAGAGGTTGCATGCAAGGATCGTCTCGGAAACCTCCCACCAAGTGTCCCTCTTCCTAGATTTGTGGCATGCACATCACATATTCAATTTTATCAAAACTCATGAACTGAACATTGTACAGATCATTCCTAACATCAACCTTGCAACTTTGATAGCCCACATTTCATCTAGGAGTCGTCGACACATTTAGCTCAGTTTTTTTGGGGTAAGCTCGCTTCCCATGTCTTGTGTTGCATTTCTGGCGCTTTTTGTGTTTTGCCTCGTATGAATGTTGCCTGCTTCATTTCAGTGAGTGCTTGCTGTCATTTTGATACATACTATATTTTACTAGAATCGTTTCAGTTTTCATTAATATCTACTGATGTTGCATGCATGAACTGTTTTTCACGAGCGGTTGTTGATTCGGCGACTCGCCTCACCCACATGCATGTTGTTCTGTTTTCTAAATCTACTATTCAATGTTTTCATGCACAATCATTCATTTATGCTTACACTCAGTATCCTCATGCATTCACATTCAAATTCGGTTTCAGTTTCCTGTGGGAAAGTCTGGGCAGCCTTGGCCCAGAATCTGCCTCACCAAGATAGCATTGTGCAATCCTGAGAGGGAAGGATTTGTCTTCCTCTCAAGAAATGTGCATTTCTACCCAGTGACTATACTCCAGTCTTACAATGCACAATTCTAAGGGAAAGTGATTGTTGGCTCAGAAAATTGCACAATGCAATCACTGAGCCTGCAACCATTTCCAGCTGAGATTACACATTGCGCAATTCCAGCAGTCAGCAGCTAGACTAGAATATGCATTGTGCAGTTACAGCAGTCATTCAACCTCCCAGTAGCCCACACTATGCCTTTCGTAGTCTTGGCAGTCAGTCTCCCGACCTCCCAGCAGAAATTGTGCAACCTTGATGATTAGTCACATAGGTATGTTCCAACTCAGATCTGAAGTTCATTTTGATTTTCGACTGACATATTGCTTGCCATGAGAGATTCAATGACTCCAGGTATCGCAAGTGTTCATCTGCCTCTCAGCAGTACAGGTACAATGGTTTCAAAGAGAGAAGAGTCGAAGACATCGTTCAGAGCACACTTGGGGATGCAGTCAATCAAGTGTCTATGGACTTGCCTACCCACGAAGACATCAAGTTGTTCATAGAAAAGGACATCAAGATATGATGGCAACAACATCATAGCAAGCAACATCATGAACAATAGCTGAAGGCAGCATACTGGATGCAACGAATGCAAGAGGAAGGTTGTTGACAACATAGAGGTGAAACAAAGTTGCAAGCTCAAGCATATCCACTTGTGGTGAAAGAAACTTTAGAGACTCAGGCTATGAGGTGACAACGCGACATGAAGATCACGTGAAGGCAGAGAATGGAATAGAGAAGGAGTTGCATGTGCTCAAGCAGCGAGTAAAGGAAGAACATGAGTTGCATAAACAAGAGAATGAGTTGCAGCAAGAACAAGTACAGCAGCGAGCGCAATATGCACTCACAGATGAAATTGCGCCCGTACAAGTTCTAGATCCATCCTAATAGCTGGCATGGAGCAGACATGGTGAGTATTTTTGTTGGTCACATGTAAGGGAATTCGGCAGCATGCGTGTCATTGTGCGCACGCATGCGATCTAACCCATTTGGCACACTCGTCAAGGCAAAGACACGAAGAAAGTCCCATTGGAGTTGAACTTGTAGTTGACAGTTGATGCACATGACCACTAGCACACACAGAAAGATCAACACGTACATTATGCATCAATGTGTTTCTAGTTCGGCCGCACCCAAGAAGACCATGTGCATGTTAGCAGACGTGTTGGATGGAGAAGCCAAACCAATGCACTAGGATGCAACGGAGGCAAGAGTTCGCTTCAGCAATATGTCACCATGGAGCGCATGCACACCATCACAGACGACCAAGCTTGGCATCAAATCGCTACCTTCACCATCAGAAGCATGTCAAAGAGTTGGTCTCATCACAATAGACCGAGTTTCAATGATTTTTTGCATGGCTTGCGCAAGCCATTTTGTCTCACATGGGCACATGTTCATTGTAATGTAACATCTTCTCAAGTGGAAGTTCAAGTGTCGATAGTTGGATGTAACAATAATAGAGTAGATGAAGAGTCATGAGGGTAGATGAACTATCACAAAGGGGAATGTCAAGGGTCACCACACCCTTTGCTATAAATATAACCTCATAACTCATTGTAAATGCTTTTGGTCAACCAATCTTCCGATAAGACTATCTTGGAGAGAGCTTGGACAATATTGTAATGAGCCTTGGCTTCTCCATTACTCAGAGCTAGTATATCTCTTTGGAGGAGTAGGTGGTTGTGGATGTAACGTTCCACTATCGGAACTAGTGGTTGAGCATGGATGTATTGTATGACTGGAACTTACACTTCTTAATATAACAAGAGCCAACACATTTCATGCATATGTTGTAATGTATTCTATGTTATCTAGTTTACTCTAAACGATATATGTATTGGTTTATTTACGCATGCATGTATAGCTATTTGTGTATGTATGTATGAATATTTCTGAAATGTGTTGTTGGTTTAACCATCACTTTGGATTGCTTGCTAACTTGCCTTCCATGTTTTGATGCATCTTTGCTCGCATGTTCCCTTCTTAACTGCATTCTATCATAGGTTTCCAAGGGGCACAGTCATCTCAACCCCCGTGTGTTAGAACCTCTCATGTACCTTCCTTGGCTCATTGTAGTTGTCACACTCGTGCTATCAATAGAGTTATCTTACTTGACTCTGTATGAAATTGCGGTCAAGGAATTACCGCACGACCCACTGCTGGGACTCCTACACCAAAAGGTGTGAAGTGTAATTGGGACTTCTTACTAGGGAGATCCCCTTACAAGTTGGTGAGTCTAGCACCGTCAACATTTCAGTGCTAGAAGGAGGGCCAAATGACAAGCTGAGTCCTCACATCTATTTTGAATCTCTACATATCTATCATGAATAACTACCAAGTTTCTCTTTCAGAATGCATGTCTTATGGAAACGATTTCATTATCTCAGAAAATCTCTCGAATAACTTGTCTCATAAAATATATGATGGTGGAGGCCACATAGCCTTGGTTGGGCACATGGTCGGCATTGTAGGCTCAGCATGGAATCTTTGAAGAATACATGACCTGCGCATTTTTCATCTACACGCTTCGAGGACACCCAATGCTCTGGTGTACCACGCTACCCAAAAAATCTATTCATTCTCTTGCTCATCTGGTCACAAAGATAGACCGTGCTTTCAATCACTTTAACTATAAACCACTCAACAAAGAAATTCTGGAATTTCGAAAAGCGCCCGATGAATCCATTGAACAATTTTACACACGCTTTTGTAATCTTGCATACCGATTCCTTGAAGATGATATTGATTGGGACTTTCTTGATGGAAAATTTGAGTGTCTTCTTCACATATCCAAACCATGCTCAACACACTTTGGTGATGGAGCTGCGCAATCATAGGAAGGCACAATTGTTGTCACAAGGGACTGTTCACCTTCACCTCATCAAATAGCTCCACGATTGCGGAGTGGTGTGGGAGATCATGCACACACATATGTTGAACTGTCACATTCTCCCACCCCACCTTCTCTTGATATATCCACAGATTTGGCTTGAAAGCCTGTTGGTTGTCATGTGGATTCGTTCCCTAGACCTCCATCCCGGTGCTTTGTTTATCATCTGGATTGTATTGTCTTTTTCTCTCCCATTCTGGACTCCTCACCTGCTATGAACGAGGATCAAGTTGTCGACAAAGTAGGTGTTATGCAACCAACCTGCACCATCATTCATGATGATTATGTGTAGGAATCTAAAGAAGAACCCTGGTGAAGGATGACTCCCTTCCAACCACGCCTCATCTGCTTTATCCTGACATCCCTTGTGATTCTTCCACTGTCGATTTCCCTTGTGAAAACCCATTTCTAGATGTTTCTACTTCTGATCATTCATGGCACATGTAGGATGTCAGTCTCTCATTACAGTGCAGAAATGACACATCTTCCTTGGAAAATCTGTCCAATATGTCATCTATCTTTCCTAAAAACACTGAGGGTGAACATCTTTGCTTCCCATCTACCCCTCTGCCTGATTTATCGAGTCATGAGGATGCTAATAAACATACTTAATTTTTTGATCTTGGTTTTTGTGATCTATCTAATTCCTCATTTGATCACGATGTTGATTCAATCGTTGTTAATCTGTCCAAGAAACTGGTCTACGATGATCTATTTGTCGACGAAGTCAAAACCCCACAGATTGCTGAGGTACTTCAGCCCAAGCTAATGGTTATGTCAGGCCCTCGCTGTCCTGAGGTTGGTTTCCCTTCTAGTTAGGAAATTGTTGAAACACTCAAGGGTCCTCATCACTCTCTCCTTTGCATTGAAAATCAAACGAAAACCCATAATTCACTTCCTCCACTCGAACTACACGACGCCATCGCTCATGCATTGGAGGAATCTTACACAGCAAGCACACATGCAAAACGTAAGTGGTCTACCTTTCTCAAGTTTGCTTGCTTGTTACAGTCAAGAGAATGCATACACTCAACATTTGCATGCAGTGTAGCACAGGACCATGGCAATTCCACGGAGTGCATGTCATGTGCTTTGACTCATTTTTGTTCTATGGATGCTTTTAAACTCAGAGTGTGTTTGTCTTCACTGTTAAATCTTTCTTGTTAGCTGGTTCGCGCAGCTATCTTGTTCTCAAACCATGCCTTCACCAACATGGGTCAACCAATGCACTGGTGGCTGCATCGGAAATATCACTTCACGTGAGATTTCCCATGCACCATTAGCTTAGGAGTAGGAGTAGTGTTTGATTTTAGTCTGTTTGCTTTCATGATTGTTTTGTTACTTGCTTTGTTTGTCTACTTGATTTTTTGCTTACTCATTTTGCTTCACTTTTGCTTCTTCTTTTGCTTTGTTTTGTTGTTTGTTTATTTTCTTATTTCGTTCGTAGGTTAGTTTCGCATGAAACCATGCACGACTCTTGAAACAAGAAGGGTAATGTATGAGAGGACTTGTAAACTATCAACATTTGGTTATCTGTTGTGTGCTCTCTTATGTAAGAACTTGTTATTTTCAGTCCATGATACATCAATGGAAAATATGTACTACTCGAAGTGAACCTTGGTGAAAACACAACACTCACACGCTAATTACTATAACCTACTCTAGTCGATTGACTTTGGGTTAATCCTTGTCAACTCAGTCAAGTAGAGTAAGGTGAGGGGGAAAACATTAACAAGCACATCAAAGGTATACATAAACTACTTATCTGTAGGAACAACCTCTTCTACTCTCAATAAGTTGGGATCCCTCTTCTGCCTCTGAAATGAATAAGTGTTATGCACAGTTACAGAAATGAAAAAGTGAAAAAAGTTTGAAAAAATGAAATTAAATAAGGTGAAAGAAGAGAAAGGCTTCCTTCGTAGAGAGGTGATGCAAGTAACTCTGTCGGGGTACTGACCAGGCTCGCTGGCAGTGAAGCCATGCTTGTGTTCCTATGTGACTCCACTAGGGTACTTTCTAGGCCTGCTGGCAGCAGCAACACTAGAGATGAAACTAATACTCTTACGACTATACTGCTTGTGCACCAATAAACCCCTCAACCCAAATCGAAACAATTGTGTCTACTTGGCTTGGAATGTGTGTGAATTGACCAAGATCTTGGCAGATGCTACATATTACAATCGAGCAAGTGTGAAAACCAAGATGAACTGAGAACTGAACAATACCTCCGAAGGTGTTAGACTTGATTTTCACGAACAAGGTCCATTCAGAGAGCTGGAGTTCTAGCAGTGTGTCACCAAGTATTGTAGCAGCTACAACCACCCTCCAAAATTTTGCCTTAGCTTCGTTTTGGAGCTTCCCTATGAACCTTTCATAGCACCATGTCTTGATCATCAAGTACACATGATTTAGTGTTTTTCTTGCAAAAAGGCAACCTGTCTATCAGAACTTGATGCACCCCCCTCATAGGTTGTTTGTCTTAAATTGGTCTAGCTGCAAGATGAGCAAGTCCCTCAAGAAATTGCGCAGTTCTAGACAGCAACCAGGCTTCCCTCCAGAAATTGCACAATTTAGTCTGGCAGCCTGCTAGGCTCTAGAATTGCGCAATTATGTCAGTCAGGCTTCATCCTGAAAATTGTGCAATTCCTCCCAATAGGGATTCTCAGCATAGGAATTGTGCAATACTAGGTAGGAGTCAGCTGCTCTACCCAGAAATTGCGCAAATCTCCTGGGTAGCCAACTTAACTCCCTTCTAGAAATGTCCATTTTCTCCCAGTAGTTGAGCAACCTCTTACTGTGCAGTTGAGTTTACTGGTTCCCTCCGGGAATGATCCAAAATGATTTTCATGCATGGGCTGCTTCTCCCAAGGTAGCATGCAAAGCCATCCCTTGATTTAGGGATCTACTTTTAGCAGCTAGAGGTTCCATGCAAGGATAATCTTGGAAACCTTCCACCAAGTGTCACTCTTCCTAGATTTTTGGCATGTGTGTCACATCTTCGATTTTATCATAACTCATGAACCAGACACTGAAACACTCATTCCTAACATCAACCTTGCATCTCTGACATCCCACATCACATTTAGGAGTTGTCAGCACATTCAACTCAGTTGCTTTTTGGTAAGCCCGCTTCTCATGTCTTCTATTACATTTCTGGAACTTTTTGTGTTTCTCTTCGTATGAATGTTGTCTACTTGATTTCAGTGAGCGCTTGCTATCGTTTTGATACATACTAGCTTGTACTAGCACCATTTCAGTTTTTGTTAACATCTCACTGTTGTTGCATGCATGAACTGTTTTTCACGAATTGTCGTCGATTCAACAATTCGCCTCACCCACATGCATGTTGTTCCATTTTTTGAATTTTTCATTCACCATTTTTATGTACAATCATTCACTTATTCTTACACTCAGTATCACCATGCATTTGCATTGACATTTGCTTTTAGTTGCCTGTCGGCGAGTCTAGGCAGCCTTGGCCCAAACTCTACCTCACCAAGACAACATTGTGCACTGTTTAGAGGGGAGGCTCTGCCTTCCTCTGAGGAAATGCGCATTTCTACCTAGTGACTATACTCCAGTTTTGCATTGCGCAATTCTGAGGGACAATGAATGTTGGCTTAGAAAATTGCGCAATGCAGTCACTTGGCCTGCAATCATTTCCAACAAAGATTGCGCATTGCTCAATTCCAGTAGTCAACATCCATACTAGACTTTGCATTACGCAGTTCTAGTAGTCAATTAGCCCCACAACAGCCTAGACTGTGCATTGTGCAGTTTTGGTAGTCAATCTCCCAACCTCCCGGTTGAAATTGAGCAACCTTCATGATGAGTCACACAGGTATGTTGCAAGTCAGCTCTCAAGTTCATTTTTGTTTTCAACTGACAGATTGTTTTCCATGAGTGTTACCATGTCTCCAAGTATCACAGGTGTTCATATGCTTCTCAATAGTACAGGTACAATGGTTTCCAACAGCATATAATCAAATATACTGTTCAGAGCACACTCGGGGATGTAGTCGATCAAGTGTCTGTGGACTATCCTACCCACGAAGACATCAAGTTGTTCGTAGACAATGACATCAAGATATGATGGCAACAACATCACAGTGAGCAACATCATGAACAGCAACTAAAGGCAACATACTGGAAGCAAAAAATGCAAGAGGAAGGTTATTAACAACATAGAGGTGGAAAAAATTTGCAAGCTCAAGAAGATCCACTTGTGGTGAAAGCAACTTTGGAGACTCAGGCTATGAGGTGACATCGACATGAAGATAACGCAAAGGCAGAGAACGAAACACAGAAGGAGTTGCACATGCTCAAGAAGCAACTCAAGGAAGAACAGGAGTTGCATAAACAAGAGAATGAGTTGCAGCAAGAACAGGGACAACAACAGGCGCAACATGCACTCACAGATGAAACTGTGCACACACAAGTTATAGATCCATCCCAACAGCTGACACAAATCAGACATGGTGAGTAGTGTTGTTGATTGCATGCAAGGTGGAATTCACAAGCATGCATGTCATTGTGCACATGCATGTGATCTAACCCATTTGGTACACTCGCCGAGGCAAAGACAAAAATCAAGTCTGATTAGAGCTGAACATGTAGTTGAGAGTTGATGCAGATGACCACCAACACACACTAGAAGATTAGCACAAACACTATGCATCAGTGTGTTACCAGTTCGGCTACACCCAGGAAAACCATACACATGTTAGAAGATGAGTTGGATGGAGGAGCCACACCAATGTACCAAGATGCAATGGAGGCAAGAGTTCCCTTCAACAAGATGTCACCATGGAGTGCATGCACACCATCACAGACAACCAAGCTTGGCATCAACTCACCACCTTCACCATCACAAGCATGTCAAAGAGTTGGTCTCATCACAACAGACTAAGTGTTAGTGATGTCTTGCATGGATTTCTCAAGCCATTTTGTCTCACATGGGCACATGTGCACTGTAATGTAACGCCTTGTCAAGTTTAAGTTCAAGTGTCGATAGTTGGATGTAACATTCATAGAGTAGATGAAGGGTCATGAGGGTAGATGACTTGTCACAAAGGGGAATGTCAAGGGTCGCCCCACCCTTTATTATGAATAGAACCTCATAACTCATTGTAAACGATTTTGGTCAGCCAAGTTTCCGATAAGACTATCTTGGAGATAGCTTAGATAGCATTGTAATGAGCCTTGGCTTCTCCACTCCGCAGATCTAGGATATATCTTTGGAGGAGCAGGTGGTTGTGGCTATAACGTTCCGCTATCTAAAGCAGTGGTCAGACATGGATGTATTGTATCACTGGAACTTACACTTCTTAATATAACAAGAGCCAAAACTTTTCATGCATATGTTGTATTGTATTCTATGCTATCTGGTTTACTCTAAATGATATATTTATTGGTTTTATTACGCATGCATGTATAACTATCTGTGTATGTATGTATGAATCTTTCAGAAATGTGTTGTTGGTTTAACCATCACTTTGGATTCCTTTCTAACATTCCTTCCATGTTGTGATGCATCTTCTCTCGTGTGTTCCCTTCTTAACTGCGTGCTATCACAGGTTTCCAAGGGGCACACTCATCTCAACCCCCGTGTGTTAGAATCTTCCACGCACCTTCCTTGGCTCACTATAATTGTCACGTCCTTGCTACCAATAGAGTTATCTTACTTGCCTATATGCGAAATCGCGGTCAAGGCATTACCGTACGACCCACTGCTAGGACTCCTACACCAAATGGTCTGAGGTCTAATTGGGACTTCTTACAGGGAGATCCGCTTACATGTTGGTGGGTCCAGCACCGTCAACAACACGTTTTCCACTATTTTCTTTTAACCCACCCCCTAGAGTTTTCTAGTTTGGCGTGCATTGTATATTTAATTTTGAAAATTATGCGCATCTTACTCCTGAATATAACCATGGATCCTTTTTATGTTTGAATTTCTATGTGCATGAACACTATGTTAGTAAAATTGTTTTCATTGATTCCGTACATTTTCACTCTTATTATATAATAATATATATATATATATATATATATATATATATATATTAAACAATATACTACTATAATTCAAGTTTAAGGATTATTTTTCATGGTTTGGCTACACCATTTAGCAATTTTTATCTTAAGGTCTCACCACCCTGTTAGGCTACTCCTGTATTTCCTATCAACATTCCTAGTTTCTCGAGTGACATCATTACAATCAACCTCTTTATAATCATTTTTGGTTCAATAAACCTCTCAGTTGTGAAATTTTCCAATGAAACCACAATATGGATCCCCAATCCCATACCATTGTGAGACCATTTGATTCCTAAGATTGATACCAATCCAATATTTTGTTTTCTCTTGTTATTGCCTATTGCAATTTCGCCTAAGGGATTACATTTTCAACACTTAATTTTATCATTGATTTATCTTACTATTATAAATGTTTGTGTAAGGCTGATGGTTTTTTGCATCTTTTCAACACTACTTCTAAGTTTCTTCATGTTTTTCTAGTTTCTTGGGCAGTTAGAATGCCAATATTATTGTTATTTTCATCTTGATACCCTCTCATTATCCTACCTGCGTTCTTATTTTTGTGACTGATTATCCACCATTTACAGTCGTATTCTATTTCTTCATATATATTTGTGTGTGTGTGTGTGTGTGTGTGTAATCAGTCTTTTGCATAGGTAGTTTTCCTTAAGGTAGCCTTCTGTCCACCAATTTCCTTGGTTACAATTTCTTTACCTTATATTCCTTATGTATCCGAAAAAAGATTGGTTATTCAAGTTTCCAATCACAAGTTTGTTTTCCCATTTTGAGGGTCATCATAATTCCCTTTAATGAATAAGGACCATATAATCTTTAGAATACTTGTGCTTCTGTTAGGTTATTAGCATCTCTTTCCTTAATAGAAATGTTTCCACTTGTTCCAATATGAATATTAAAAATTCAATTTTCAATACTTGTTGTATTATGCTAACTCATATTTGTAGCATATGGTTTCTTAATCCCTCTAACTCATTTTCTATTGGCACTTACATATCCTTCCATGTCTTGAAATTTGTGAATGCACTGCATGTTTCTCCTTCCTAGGGGAAAAAATCTTGCTAAGATAATTTGCTAATATTCTCAATTTACAATTTGAGTTCCTGCATTCATATCTTATGCCATATACACCTATATCTATCTATACATACTTTTACTCATGGATATATAGATATATATGTATTTTCACTAGATTCCAATTTTTGTTAGGAGTTTTCTTTTGTCCTACACAAAATTTCTTCTGGACTCCACTTCATATGGAACAATTTTTTAATGATTTGGTACCACTTTCTCCTAGATAGACTTGAATATTAATTACTTTTGTTAGCCTGTAGCAATAAATTATTCACCATTTATATTATTCATACTCTTGTAATATTTCCTTTTCCTTTCCGTACTGCACAAATTAAGATTCTACTTCCCAATAAGAAATGAAAAATTTGATCTTTACACTTACCCTATTGTATTTAATAGGCCCCTATTCTGCATAGGTTCTACATCTAGTACAATGTTTTTTTTAACACTTGCACCTAAATTCTTGAGAATAGTCTGGTGTTATAAAAAATTATACATTTGTCTTTTTGTTCCAACTATGAATACTTCACATTATTTCCCGCATGATATTTACTACCAACTATTATTAAGTTTCTTTCCACATCTTTTTGTATCCCAACTAATTCACCATTGCCTCATTTCCTTGTATCAATCTTGAACTTATCTTACAAGAGATCGTCCTTTTGAGATAAGTTCCTTGCCTATAAGGCATCATATCTCCTTTTTTTTTCATTTTTAATAGTAGAAGTGTCCTCAGACACATAGATTTTATTAATAAGAAAAAAAACTTACATAAAATCTGCAAGATTTTACACACAATCATGCTACATTCTTGCAAGAGAAGAGAAAAACGATTTAAATAAGATAGTGCCCTAAACTATTTTTGTTATGGATCACTTATTTCATTAACAAGTGTTCATTTACATTTAATGCTATCATAAAAACACTCCTAACTATTTTCTTGAACTATTTCCTAAGAAACGACACCTTTCTAGATGTCATATATTTTACAACAATTAGTTATTCTAAAATGTCTCCAATATTTAATTAAATATTCTAGATAAATGAATATTACTAGACTCTAAATAATTAAACTATAGTTTATGTATTTTAGATCATCTAACATTTCCCCCTTTGATTCAAAGGTACATTACAAGGTAGCAAGTTCATCCCTAAACTTAGTAAATTTGATCCTAGAAAGTTGTTTTGTGAAAATATCTGAGATCTGATCTCCTGAAGGACAATATATCGTCTTGATGACATCCTTTGCAATGAGAGCTCTGATGTAATGGTACTTTTTGTCCACATGCTTTATTTTGGAATGGAAAACTGGATTTTTGGAAAGCTTTATGGCTAACTAGCTATCGATGAATAAATATGTGGCTTCTGCTTGAGGAATGCATAAATCCTGCAAAAATCTGCGCAACCAAATAATTTCACATGTTGTTTCCCATGATGAGATATATTATGCTTCTTCTAAAGAAGTGGCCATTGCTTCTTGCAACTCCAAGAAACTGCAGCTAACCCCATGTTCATCAAATAAGCGCAGTTGATACTTTATTAGTTCAAGGGCTAAAGAAAAATACTATAAGTGTAGGTCAAATGGTTGATAAAGGAAATGTAATTGTGTTTACGTCAACTAAATGCAAATTTATAGATGAAGAATCTAGAAAAGTCATAGCAAAAGGATATAGAATCCCATACAAATAATATGTGCTTAAAGAACTGAATTCTCGCATATATGAGGAGGATTCAAACTTGGAGTAAAAGAATAGGGTGGCCATTGCAATCAATTATTCTTATAAGTGACTACAGAAGTGATGTGAAATACATGACCTCATGAGAACAAAAGATGATTATCATGTCCTCAATATCAGAGATATATAATCTCATGCAAAGAAATACATATGTTGATGATGATTCCCATGGTTGTTTTAATATTCATTATTACTAATAGTACATATGATATAGTAATAGTGAACAAGTACAAATAGTAAAAGCTTAGGGGGGAGTTGTGTTTATGAAAATTCAACATTTTACTTTTTGTACGTGGATCCTACGAAGGAAATTCTTGTATATACGCGAGTTCAGATCTAGAAGATCATGTACGTTTCTCTATGATGAAGAAACAATAGGACTGTCCCAAGGAGAAGTTCTTGTATGCTTCAGTTAGTGATTATTTGGCTTTCTACTTCTAACTTTGGATGGTTATAGTATGTGGATGCTACTTAGAATTGTTATTTGCTAATGATGGTTTATGAATTACTACAATATGACATTGATGCTTTGATGTATTTACTAATTGATGAAGATGCTTTAATGACCTAATTTATAGATGAGCTAATGTGATCAATTCTGACAGAGAACACTTGGCACGGATTCAGGGGGAGCATTTGCTATGCTTCTAATAATGCCTTGTTGGCATTATGATTGCTTGAGAATTTCTTGTTACTTAATGATGCTTATATTAATGATGTTGCTAAAGATACTTATGTTGCTGAAGTTTTTGAATGATGACTATATGTCGCATCATGCTATATTTTTGTCATCGGTTGCCTAGATGAAATCGTGGACGACACTTATATATTGCTTGAGCCATATAGTATTTATGATGATACTAATCATATTTATGATAGAAGATTCTTTTTATTATGCATATGGTACATATGTTATGTTGCTTACATGTTGATCTTCATAAGTTCAAGGAGATGAACATAGCTTGATTATACAACCTCACTATTTGATGATGATGAATGTCATTCATTACTTTTATGCTTCTATCATTATGCCTTCAAATATGCATAAGTTTCATATGGTGCAGTTATGGATGATGATGCCTTTAGTGCTCGGTTCTCACATGTATATGACATGTTGGACATGGTATATTGTTTGAGGAATGATGCTACTTTCCCCTATCTTACTTTATGATGATATGCTTGGTTCTCATGTATGTTGATTGATGCATGAAAATATATGTTGTTATGCTACAAAAGATCCATATGCCTTTGATGAACATCGATTGAGGCTCTTCCTACTAAGGAAAAGAACAAGTTTTCCTTGAAGAAGTCAATAGGATGAGTTGATAGTAGATCTCTATGGAAAATATTATGTTGCATACTTGGTCACAGGTTGGTGATATTAAAGCTGCATTGTCTTATCTTGCAAATTGATGATGAAAACGTGCATATTGTTGTTCATGTTGTTTCTGGCAATTGCTTATGGTGCAGATCCTATACGCTAATGACTATCATGGTATTATTGAGGTATTTGGACTTGGTTACAAATTCCATATCTGTCTCTTGATGTAAAGGTCATGTAAAGGCCTATGTTATAAATCATTGTAAAATGCAATCATGTATGGACTATTATGGTCAAGTCATGTAATCCCATCATTTTGGGCATGTAATGTTGAGTCAAATATGTAACCCCACTGTGTTGGGTGATCAATGTAAGCATTATTTGTTGGTGATAGGCAAGTTCATGTCTCATTAAGACATAAAGTCATGTACTTATTTGTATGTCTTCAGAAAATTCAGCATTTGAACAAGAGGAGCATGGTCAATATTCAGAGTTTTCAGTAGATCAATTCTACAATGCTCGTGTCAACAAAGGGAGAGAAGCCTTCATTTAAAATTGGTCATCCATTTTTCCCTTGATGTGAAGGGGGAGAGAAGCTTGGTGTTTGGGGAATGTTTGGTGACTTGGGAGAGAAACTTGGTATATCTACAGATGTGTTTACAGATATCTAGATGTCATTGTGAGCAAACACCAAAGCGGTTTCCATCAAATCCAAAGGGGGATATTGTTGGAATTATGACAGTGACATATGTTGTCCTTGATGGAAACCTACTTAATAAATATGCAAACATGATGGTTGCAAGATGAGTAGTCATGCCAGTACAGATGTGACAGAAAGATTGATCAGTTCAGAGACATAGGAATGATAAAGATGAAGTTCTAAGACATATACACGGGTTATGTGAAGAAAAGACATGTACATTTATAGGTATGGTGAATACATGTCACGTATAGGCATGTTCTATGAAGAAAAGTAAAATACATAGACATGTTTAGTGAAGAAAATTCACGTATACACGGGTTCTATGAAGGAAATCCACGTACATGCGCAGGTTTGGTGCAGAAAAGTCGTGTACAGTTTCTGCACCATGGTATTCTAAATAATAGGGGTATTTACCATGGTATTGGCCCATAGTAATGAGCACGACAAAATATATTTGATCCTCTCAAAGAATACGATTGACATAACTAAGGGTTTGACCCGTGGTATTAGCTAAGAGGTAAGTTATATAAGGAGATTGAGATCAAAGTGTTTAGGGTGTGTATGATATGATTTATTAATAAATTATTTGATATGAGATAAGAGTGAACCTAGGAGTGTTATGATGGATGAAATATTATAGATTTGAAATGACTACGCATTGAATAATTTGCTTATGGGTTAATATATTTGTGATGATGATGTTATGATGTTTGTCTTTTACAATGTCTGCCAATATTTGGGTTTGTTTGATGATATATTGTGCAGCAAAGGTATTATTTAGTAATTACAACAAGGTAAACTTTGAAACGGGAACTAATACCATTACCCGTTTTGTAGAGATAGCAAAAAAGTGACCTGATTTTGAAAAGGGGTGATGCAGAACACACATGTTTTTTTAGAGCATAGTTTTTGGCACTATAATTTTTTTTTATGTACATTGCGTTTTAGAATGGTAGTGATTTTGACGTTGATTTTAAAAAGTGGTAATTCTACACCATGCCCTTTTTTTAAAAGACTTTTTTTTTTTACTTTTAATTTTATGATGTATGACATGTAAATAATTATTTTGTAAATTTAATAACTTTGGAAGTGGTCTTCTTCTTCATATTTTCTTGTTTTTATTTTTATTTTTTTTATTTTATTTTTTTGTAGTGAAGTTTTTATTGTTTTGCATATTTAAAGAAGAAGGTCGATATTTTGCATTTTCAATATTCTACATATTTATACATCGTTAATTAAATTTTCAATCCACATGAAATAAATGTCTCTAAAAAACATATATAAAAAGGATAGACAAAAAATAAAAAAATTGTTAAAAAAAATTATCTCATAAACCATAAAAGAATT